>DF243412.1:0-40157 GCA_000507305.1 Breviolum minutum Mf 1.05b.01 | reverse complement strand
TTCGACATTTGCTTGCAGTGACAATACAGAGACTGAACGCGGCAACCCAGAGAATGGAACGTTCGTG
Organism: Breviolum minutum Mf 1.05b.01; assembly: GCA_000507305.1. Lineage (NCBI taxonomy): Eukaryota > Dinophyceae > Suessiales > Symbiodiniaceae > Breviolum > Breviolum minutum. The sequence goes on along the minus strand of DF243412.1, from coordinate 40,090 downwards.
CGTAACTTCCACCAGAAGTTGGCATCAAGCAAGGCCCCACGAAGGGGGCATTGTGTAATTGTAGGAGTTTGATTATTGTTTGTATTTGCATAGTGGGTGTCAAAAAACTTACATTACCTCAAAAAAGAGCACATTCCAAGCCAATCCAAGCCAGATATCAGCCTGCCTGCGACTGGAGGACAACTCGGCAAAGGACCGGAGCATTTCGATTAAGCCGCGCACATCCCAAAGACTTATAAAGATCTTTAAGGCCGGCTCCACTGGACAATGGAAGCTGGATCAAAAAAAAATACAAGCTTGAAAGGTTTCTATGCAGAGTTGCACGCTGCGAACACCAGTAATTAGGCTAAGATTGAAATCTGCAGTGGATGTGCGACTCTATATACCCAGGCCTTCAGTCCCTGAAACCGCAGCTTGATTAGCGCTCACGAGGTGGATGACCCCACGACAAGAATTATATTTGCGCGAGACCTGGCAAAGGACTGGAGGGCTTGCGTTTTGCATTGATTTGAGTATTCAGTATTTCCATGTATTTCTATCTCTTAGCATTGTAGAAGATTCGAACTATATCGGGACATGAATGCACCACCAAAGATAGGCTGCTGACACCACCCAACAACTCTGCATCATAGGCAAGGCCTTTGCAGCTTGCGCATTTTGCCCACTGTTTTGACCTGAAAACACCTGAATTCTATAGATTTCATGAAGCTTTGATTGTTTTCCAGGCAGCTAGCCCTCACTGTATTTCCCTCAGGGTTCTCTTCTCAACAGCCGCTCCTGCCTTCTGGGCATGAAGCGCACAAGCAAACTTGGCGCTTTCTGACAGTGTGGCAGTTTGGTGCATTTCGTATGATAATGCAACACTGTGGTGCTGTCATCACATTCTGCGTTTGCGGGAGGCTCTAAAGTACTCGAAGAAGCAGGGAGGCACCTTCCACGCAAGTGTCAGCTTTGAAGCTGACGAGTGACCAGGCTTAATATGCTTCAGGTTTGTTCAGGTCTTGATGCCATGTCACGTTTTGAGCAGAGAAGGTAGGCCATGGTAGGCCTGCAACATCCTAAAGCCACAGCAAGAAATCTGATGCTTGTTCACTCAGTGGCTCCTTTCTGTCAGACAATCAGGGACCATCATGGACCAGGACAGATACGGACCACCCTTGTCCTCCAACGTGACCGAAATCCTAAGGTTGGAGTCAGCTATTACCGAGCTGAAAAGAATCCACGAGAACCTCGACTGGGAGGATTTGCCAAGCATTGATGAAGATTGATGGTTTAAGCGATCTCACGCGCTATAATGTTTATACAATGTACTACGTATGATTAGTTGCGACGACGACGACGACGACGACGACGACGACGACGACGAGGATGATGATGATGATGATGATGATGATGATGATGAATTATGATGAATTATGATGAATTATGTCCATCATTCCTCAGAGTGATTACAGAATGTGCGTTCGTTTTCGACAACCTGCGCCCATTATGCAATGTCAGGGTAGGCAGGTAATGCCATGTAGGGCAACGTACAGTCCATAGCTGTGATTGATGGAAGTCATGTGAAACAATTGCCTCGAATATAAGGGAGGCAGGAGCCAGGAGTACAGAAATATCATTGCGTTGCACTACAATGCACTATACAGGCGTTTGCGCTTGCACTACATCGCACGGTGCCACCGCACTGAATCAGAACTCCTGCTCGCAGAATCAAGCTGGATTTTGATCTATGTGTGTTAGTGTTAGAGTGTTTGTGATTACTCACTTGTTTCGTAGTTAGCCTGTGTAAGTTTGTCCCTTTCTTTTTTGTTTCTTAGCCCTTTGTTTGGTTGCTTCTTTGTCCCGTTTTTTGTTTGCGCGAGTTAGAACAGCAACGAATAGCATATTGTTCACATTACTGGTACATTCAGATAATTTCAGATATTTGTCTCTCCATATTTATATATATATATTTATAATATACATATGTGATGTGGGTATACCCTACCCACGCCACTGTGCGGGTACACTTTGCACTGTCCAGCATATTGATTGCTTGGCATTAGCACAAGTGCCACTGCACAAGTCCCTGACAAAAGGTGAGGACCTGAGACTGCCCTGTGACTGTACTGTCCTGAATTCCTCGCTGTTGTATTGGTAAAGGGTTGGAGAGTTTAGAGTGGCGGTGCACGCTGACACAGCAAAGAGCATGGCAAGATGTGGGGCAAGAAAATTAGACGTGTACCGAGCTTCCTGCTGAAAAAATCCCTGGGGGGAGCCTCAAACACCTTGAATCATGTTCCGATTCTCTAGAACAACGGGCCCCACTACAAAATGCATGCCCGATTTTCTATACAAGTTATTTTCTTCAAATTGACCTGCTTAAAGACAGACTTGAATAGGCAATTCACAAGGAAAGGTGTACTTAGAGATTTGTGGGCTGAAGCTTCAGACCCGTGCAAAGAACACTCCAGCTGAGCCCCGCAGGGCTTGGGAACTTGTGATTGTACGTTGCAGCAGAAAGCTGCCATTGAAATTTGCAGTTTGGTTTGTTGGATGGTGTGTTGATTGGTCGGCGTTTTCCGTTCGTGCGTTGGTTGTTTTTTTTGTGCTTCCCAATTTATTGTTTTCGTTTGTTGCCTTCAACTTCCTGTGTTTTGTTGTTTTTGCGCCAGGGTGTCCGCGTGCATACGGACATGCGGCATATGTAAAGCAAAGCCAAATTCCAAGTATATACTTCAGGTTTTCCGTGCAAAGCGCGCATCTCCAGCTGTATATTTGTTTTTATTTTCGTTTGGCATGTCATGTCCATGTCAGTGATAGCGGCAGGTTTGTTAAGTGAAAAATGCATATCATATCAATGTTTCGGAATGTTCGGTTTGCATCTCATTTGTTTGCAAAGCACCTGGAAAATGCCTTGCGCTGTTGCCATCCCAGGCTGGTTTTCCCAACCCAGCTGAAGGAAGACACTTTAACGGCCCTTTGGCATTCCTTAGACATATGTTTTGATACTCATGTGTGAATGTGGTAGCCTCGAATTTCGCTGAAACAAGTTGACTTTCCAAGATCAGCATTGCGTCGCAAAGAGAAAACTTATAACTGCGAGACACGTTCAGAGATATTATATATATATATTTCCAGTTGTAGTTGTTCGTGGCATCCATTCCAAAGTTGTCACGTGGAATTGTTGGTTTCACCATTCAGACGCCCTTTTTGATCATGTTTTGAACTTGGGGCGGGTGAGTAATCATACCCTACAGTGCCATACAGTATTTGGTAGAGATATTTCCCCGCAGTTTTGAGTTGCATTACCCAGGTGACCGGCATACCCTGGAAAAAGTTCCTGGCATGTTTGCTGCTGGTCAACCTTCCGAGCCTCTCCTCTGGGCAGACGTCCTTGCGACTTTACGTCATGCAAAAGGCAGCCCATCAAACACGAGTGAGAATCTAACTTCACATTTTGTTGACGTGCAACCTAGCACCAACGCAGTGAATACGAGAGCCAATGTTTTACTGTACTCGTTTTCCTCGTCAATCATTGATTGTATATGTAATTGTATAGCATTAATGATTCAATGTTTGTGCATGTTTTTGCAAGGACGCGGTTTTGAGATGTTGTTCTTTAGTTGCCTGGTGTGTTGCTCCAAGATTGGTTGTGGTTGTAGACCCTACATAGATTGTTTGATTTGCTCGCTGGCATTTGTCGTGGGCAACATGCCAAAGTGTATTAAAATGATGTTACAGTGTTACAGAGTGTTACATGTATATTTATTTGGACCTAGATGTTGATTGATGTATGCCCATGTTTTTACGTATACAGAGTAGTTTGATCCGTATTCAATCCATGTTGAATTGTTGCTCGAAGCAGGCTTTGCTTGGGGACGACCTCCCAAGCATGGGCGCATCCAGGGCACTGGTCCAAGCCTATGAGCAGGCAACGAGCACGGGCGTCGTCATGTTCGTCAAGTTTCTCAATCGATCATGTCATCACGTTCCTCATTTTGGATGTCAATTTTGCAACTTAGTTCATAGCCAGTTACAACATGGTTGGATCCGCAACCAGTCACTAAAAAGTGATCTGAACCTGATTGAATATCACTCTGAGTCACTCTAAAACCACTCTAAAATTTGTTTATTCCCTCTAAAACTGCTCTAAACTGATCTAAACCACTCTAAACTGATCTAAAACCATTCTAAAGCTCCCTAAACCACTCTAAACAACTCTAAAATGGGTTTCCCTGACCAGAATTCCCCAATCTGTCGCAACTGAAAAATTTTAGAGTGATTTAAAACATTTTAGAGTGGTTTAGAGAGCTTTAGAGAGCTTTTGATAGGTTTAGAGTGGTTTTAGAGTGGTTCAGAGTGCTTTAGAGTATGTCTTTGCAAGCTCTAACATGATCTAAAATTTTAGAGGGGATTTGGGGCTAGGGTTATGGATCCAATGGTTATGCCCCAGGGACCTATGATTGATTTTCCCTGTCAAAGTGTCCATCAGATTCCCAAAGCACAATCCTACATCGCAGAGAGCAAGCGTCACTGTGGCAAAAGGGTTGCAATACAGATGCATGTGCAATTTTTCACCATGGCGTCCCAGTTGAGCCATGCAGCCATTGTAACAGACCTTGGCAAGTATATTACAAATCTGACATTTGATGAATCCAAATGACCCGGGCATGGGTAGTTGGTAAAGATAGAAACATGTTTTCAGATAGTGGGCGATATTCTCAACATTACACGATGCTAATGCGTGGTTTACAGTAATTCCTCAAGATTGTTTAAGTTTCCTCTCCTTGATTGAAGGGCTTTGCGGTCAGATTGTCCATGGTACACGGTTTCTAATTCTGATTCACGTTGGTGGCCGTCATGTGGCATTGGTAGCAGTCCTGCTGGTATGAGTCTAGTGGCGTGGCCGAATTGCAGATTGAAGGTAAATGACTGCACGAATTTTAGACTTCGATCAAACGCCCATTCGCAGACATGGTCAGACATGTGCAGGCACGCTGGATTTTCTCTCATCATTGTCAACATCATATTCGTCCTCGTCATCGTCATCACCATGCTCACCACAATCATGCGTCCTATAAAAAAAGACAGTGTTTCACCATTTCACAGCTCACACCATTTGCAGGTTGTTTATCCATGGTCTATATTCTTGATCACACGAAAGAAGAACTATAAACACTTCGAGAATTCAAGATCGGATTCAGTTGCTTTAAGTTGCCCGTGGATTTGAGAACATCTTCATTTGACATAATTTGACCATCCAGCACGCCAGGTGAAAAAACCGCTCACTGCTGCCCATCGCATTGTTGCGCGTCAGTAATTGATGCCGTTTGGGTATGTTTCACTGTCTCTTCACTTTTTCGAAATTTCAAGGCAGTTCTTTGGGCCATTACTGCTACAGCATTGTTTAGTTTGAGCCTCTTGTAGCACAGTCTTATTTCATTGCTTAAGGACCCAGTGTGCTTAGGTGATGATGATTACACTTGTCTCCACAATATTCATCTTCATCAGCTTTGTTTGTACCGGGGTTGCCTTGGACTATGCCCCGGGATGGTTTGGCTGGAAATTCGCACCTTGGCAATGATTGAGGTGCTCGTCACATCTGCTGGGAATTATTCCTTTATGCCTGATAGCAGATGATACACAGTGAAGACTCCATTGATTTAAGTACCGCATTGGATCCTGCTCCGATTGGGATGGTCATGCATGCATATTAGTGTACTTAGTGAGTGTTTATCATCCACCAATATCAACCCTATGTATGAAATTGTATGAAATTGTACATTGATTCAATTATCATATACGATAAACACCTTACGTTATATGGTACACAAATGATCACACATTTTTATACGCACGGCTTGCAACGCTACTGACTGCTGAGAGATTGCATATCATTATCCTTCACTGAAATGATCCATTCTGGCAACGCTTCCTTATCAAACGCAGAAGCCTTCGGCTAACACTTTGCCCACATGTTGTGCAGCCTCCTCTACATGTTGTAGTCGCAATCATAGACGTTCTAATACAGCAATACGTAAATCGCTTTTGAAACTCTTTTGCGGGTTTCCGAACCCCTCTAAGCACTTTGGGGACTGCTTGTGCACGCTCTGAACAAGTCTCAATGTATATATCTCAATCATATTTACATGTATCAAATCACACATATGATGCTATAATACATTGAGGAAGATATACGTTATGTATGATACAGTATTGCATGGCCTCCCTCCACCCGCCCACATGGTATCCCCCACCCAGTTGTGGCTGTGGTGGTAGTTGTAGTACTAGCGCTGATACTTGCAGAAGTAGTAGTTGTAGTATATAGTCGTAAATGTAAGAGTAGGAGTAGGAGTAGTTGTAGTAGGAGTAGTTGTAGTAGGAGTAGGAGTAGGAGTAGGAGTAGGAGTAGGAGTAGGAGTAGTAGTAGTAGTATTAGTAGTAGTAGTAGTAGTAGTAGTAGTAGGAGTAGTTGTAGTAGGAGTAGTTGTAGTAGGAGTAGGAGTAGGAGTAGGAGTAGGAGTAGGAGTAGTAGTAGTAGTAGTAGTAGTAGTAGTAGCAGGAGCAGTAGCAGTAGCAGTAGCAGTAGGAGTAGTAGTAGTAGTAGTAGTAGTAGTAGTTGTTGTTGTTGTTGTTGTTGTTGCAAAAACAGTAGTCGTAGTCGTAGTAGTGGCGGTGCTAGTAGTACGTACACTACCGTATTACTGGTAGTTGTGCTTGATACCAACATCCACAATGTTGTTGAACGCGGAGGGTTACCTGGCAGAACTATGGAACTTCCCAGCGCTTCGGTAGGTTGACAGCTTCTTTGCATTCTTCTTCATTGTCGAATCAGTTCTGAAGATTCTTGGCAGAAATCAAACGCAAACAGACAGGGATCATCCATTTGGCGCCGAATCAGGGTTCGAGGTTCGCTAGAAAGCATTGATGTCTTTACAATTCATGTCGTTCCAAAGTGACCATCATGCCCAAAGTCACTTTAATGGACTCATTCGATGACATTGTTGTGTGAAAGTTATATTTGAAGTATGGTCACGTTTTATCAAAGAGTGGATCCTGCGCTCGCTCAGAGATCTTAACTACATACTCCAGTAAGCAAAACATAATCTCAGGCAAACAAGCGGGTACTGTACCTTTTTCTCTTTGGTGCAATATGATTCCGGAATTTAGAAGCAGGAGGTTCCGGGGTTGCGATGGCACCATTCAGCATTGAGTTGGCATCATCGTCAGTAGTGTTCAAGTTAAGAGGGTGCAGCTACTGCAACCTCGGCATTTTATTTTGGCCAGATGTGCACCCCGCCCAGCACTCTACAGAAGTATAAGTAATTCCTGATTTCTCTACCAAATCGTTTTGTACAGGACCTATAGCTTCAATGTTGCAGGAGAAATGCACCATGCTCTCTGCTTTGTTCTTGCTCCTCCTCCTCTTTCAAATTGAACGCCTTCCCTATTCGTTTATTTGCTTTGGGCTGTGGGACTGCTAAGGCTCTTTGCTTTGGGTCCAAGAGAGTTCTTTTGTGGCCATGAGAAGTGGTGGAATATGTTCGATACCGGCTGCTCTGATGCACACAGACGCTTCAAATTTGCAAGCGCGCATGCATGTTTGATTCTGATTAAATACACGAGCCAAGACAAAAGCGTTCAGTTGGCACAAGTCTTGACCTGGGTGCGAAGTGACAGCAGCTTGTCATTCGATGTCAGTCCGGAGCAAGCCAAGGCATATCTTTAGCAGCCCTGGTAGAGGTCGTTTATAATTTCATCATCAGAGGCCATCCAGTTGATACCCAACGAAAAGATACGAAAAGCAGAACCTAGAGAGACGGAGTTGTCCTATGTTGTGAAGGTGTATGCTAGTCATTCGTAGACAGCCTTCACATGTAAGTCTTGGAGGTTCTGACGGAGCATCTTTCTCATGTCTTCGCTTTTCTGGGTTCACCTGGCCTTGGCCTGCCAGGTGTTACAGACTCGATGCCAACCCGTGTGGCGTTGACTCTGCGAGTGATGCGGCTGGCAAGGGTCTCTTTCTACATGAAGCTTATTCAAACGCCAGGGACATAGACTGCAAGAATGAGTAGGATTAGTCATTCAGTGCCACTCCTTTTCCTTGTGCTTCTTTTCTGCCACGCTGCCTGAGCCTCTTTTCCGGTGGAATGCACTTACTACCAATTTGTACTGTAGTTTAGGTCCCAAGGGGTCTACCACGTTTTTTTTTGGCGACTTGCTCTACTCTACTCCTTTCACCGGCGGATGCATATAGATGAAATGTCGCAAGACGACAAACTCACACTTAGTCTCCGTGAGACCAAGGGTGTGCGTAAGGATACCAGGAAGCTTACTCACATTGTACAACAATTAGAGACCCGAGTTGCCTCCTCCTCTTCACGCCTGGATACTGTAGAGGGGCAAATGTGAGCGCCAGCAAAATGAATCAAGTTCCAGTGTTTAGCTTCATTGGCTGTGCGTCGAGATGTGTTATCTACATAGCATGCCAGAGAATGCAGGTAAATAGCACAGCATTTGGTACAATGCCTGTATTATATCTATATGATATCATATATCTATATTATCTCTATATTATATCTATATTACATCTATATTACATCTATCTGTATTATATCTATCTGTATTATATCTATGTTATATCTATGTTTTATCATCATGTATTACCATTAGTTATTTGTTGTTTTTTCTCTATGATTTGTTTTGATTTGGGACAAACTCAGGCCTCTTCTTCAGGAACTGGCGAACATTGTGCAAGGCTTTTTGGTGGCCGTGCCTCGGCTTTGCAGCATTTGCTAGTCATCATTGCATCATTGCACCACCCATAGATTTTGTGCCTCCACTCTGTTGAGAAATTCATTTTTGGAGAATGATACCGAATTCGCCGAATGATATTGAAGGCATTGGAAACTGTGACTCTGATTTGCTACTTTGCTCGGTCATTTTGTGCATCTGACTAGGCTGGTTTGCTGTTCAAATGCCTGTGTTGTTTCACTTAGACTTGAAATGAAGAGATTATGATCTTGAGTGAGGGATTCCAATCGAAGTCGCCCTTTGAGGCAAAGTGTCTACCTTACTTCTTTGTTGCTGTCGTTTGGTTTTTGTAAGTATAGATTGCAATAGTTTTCTTCGAGCGCTTTGAACATTAAGACATAATCTTATACAATTTTGATGAAAGCAAGTCGGTCTGTGACCATACCATACCGGTGTAGGAAGTGTGCAGGCAACTGTGATGTACTTCTGTGCAGCTGTGCAGTAATCATGCATTATTCACATTTCATCATCTAAGGAAGTTCAGGTTGAGAAACTTCCGATATACGAACGACATCGCAGGGTAAAGTAAAGTCGAGTCAAGTAATAAGTCAAGTAATAGTATGTATCTATATACTTATGATTGTTTCAGTTGGTTTCAATTGTGTTCTGTCTTGTGTTTGCTGCAGGTGTACAGTGAATACATGCATGTTCTTTTTTTACAGAGATATCACGTATGTTCCATTCTCCGGAACCCCCTCAAATGGTCATGGTAGGGCGGCTACTCCCCCGCCCTCCAGCGGGGGTTCACGACAAGATGGTAGACTTCTTGCCGGCCTCAGTGTGCGAGCAAGTGGGGGGCCATCCAACCAACAGCAATCCAAGTGTGAAGGCTATCGAACAAGCTGGTAGGACGAGATTTAATATATCAGTAATACAAAGGCAAGATAGGATTGGACGTGTATGTCAAAAGAAGTTAAGGGAAAGTAAGCTTAGACAATATAAAGGAGAACTGAATACTGTAAGACGAAGTGAGGGGAGGTGAGATAGATACAGCATAGAGTCTATGAGAACTTGGAACATAGATACCCAGTTCCCCATTTGGGAGGGAAAGGCATCACATAGAATAAGTAGAAGCAAATCCAAGAGGTAGGCAGGGAAGGTAGAAGGAAGGGACGGAGGGGAAGGGGCGAGGAATGATGGAAGGAAGGAAGGATTGATCACGTTCGAGTGTCACTTGTCGTGGCTGGGGCGGTATGGTGTTGGAGATTTAATTTTTTCAGCAGACCTTTCAATACTATTGGTGACCTAGGAGTTGAAGCGTCACCTTTCAGGGAAAAGGTCATTGCGGGTTGCAAAATGTGCGGTATTTGAGATTCATCCCCTACCGCTTTAGGACAGGGGCTAATCCCAACAATCTCCCATCCAACGTGAAGTGATACCAAACAAGACTATGCGAAGCTAATGCGGTACAATGAATAAAGAAATAAGATAGCACATAGTTGTTTCAGTTTATAAAGTTATGTAGGCTAAGATTTGGGTGAGGTAAGACAAGATATACGAAATATAAAAAAATAATAATTATGCTAAGTCAATGAAATAAAGCAAAACTTAAAAACTTGTGAAGAAAGAAAGGTATAGATGGTATATATTTATATATATATATATACATGGAAGAAAGAGATAAATAAGAGTTCCTTGTATATAGTTTTACACTCCGCAAGCCGAACTGCAAATTCTACAGCTGCGGAGGGCTGGGCTCCAAATGCTGCATATTTCATCATAGTCGCAGCTTTTGGGGCTAGCCAGCCAGTCTAAAGGGCCAACGCACTGCAAATACCACTGTTTCGGAGGGCCAGGTTACAATTTTCAGGGTTTCAGGACTACCAGACAGCGCGACCATATAATTATAATTAGGAGGATCTGCAAGTACGGCTCTGATGGCAGCAATTAGGCATCCACTTATTCGCCAAACGTGTGGACTCGTTCGAGGTTGGGAAACGAAACCTGCATGCAGGTAGGACCAGTCAAGAGATGTTAGGCCGCTCCGTGAAGTCGACCGGATGCTTTCGAATTGAGGCGTTTTTTTGTTGCTATGTTTTTTTTTTAATGTGTGCAGGATTCTCAACATTTGATAGTGCCCAGGTGCCTTCGTTGTTTTGGGTCCTCGTAACCTTGAGTGTGGTGGTATATGTCTCCGCCTTGGCAATGCGCGCCACGGTGCTGAACCTCAGTGGAGATTACTACGGACCAGGCCTCTTGGTTTGACGCAACTGGCCTTGCAGGGTGAATCCCAAAAACTGCTGCTACAAATCTACAGTCAATTCGAGTACTCAATAAACATCAATAAACAAGGTTGCGTTGTGCGCAGTTGGCACCAACATTTGGGGAAGGTTGTGAGAGGTTGCTTCGGGTAGCCGTGTGATGCCCTGTGTTTTGCTGAATATATGTGTCACATTAATGTCAACAATATGTCAAATATGGTTTCGCTTTTATGATTATGTGTTTGACACCTGTTCGTAATCAGTTTTACTTTTCTGATCTATGTGAGGAAGCTTGATCGCATGGATTTTGAGACGTCAGCAGTCAGCAGTATCAAATTATTGACGGTCGGCTTAGTCTCAGTGACCGGCTGCATAGCCACAATGTGGCTGCTGAACATCATCCATCATTAAACACTATGTGTCTTCTCTAGCAAACATTGATAACGGGAAACGCATGTGTTCAACACACAGTCCATTGCAGATGTTTGTGGAAGTGGAGACCTCCTCGATCTCAATGGCACAATGCCAGTTGGCTGTGGTGGTTTGCATGACATCTACGGGCAGGACACGGTGGAGAGGTGTGAAAGTGCAGTGACGTCGAGAGTTGCCTCTCATTTTAGTGTACTGCAGGTGTGTTTTGATCAAAGACAAGGTTTTTTTTGGAATCAAAAGCCAGCAAAACTTACTCCAAGAAGCTGGCCGTACGTTTGAAAGCACGTTGCCGTCATTTCCTGATCATGGTATCCAAAGCGTGTATAAGGTATACGGTATACATTTGTAGTCATGTGCATTATTTGATTTGGACGATTGCAAACTTGATGGACCAGTTGTGGAGCAAAGAGGTTCCCTTGTAGCTGCAAATTGGAATGTTGAATACAAGCCTTGGGTAGGCTTGTTTTTCATGACAACTACTGTATGTCGTGTATGTTGTGTTGTTTCGTTTGCACTGGACATATGTGTTCCTTTTATCCTAGCTACGCAGCATTGTTTGGCGCCAGGAGTATTGCGGTACCGTGCTGGGGCACCTTGCCACCTTTCCATGGATCTGTTGGTTTCATTACTGGACGTGTGAGACAACTCAGACTAATTCCCTTGAGCCTATTAGGAGTTTGGGGGGTTTCCTGATATCTTAGTCATAGACCATGTTTGTTGCTAGCGAGAAATGGGGCCGATGTATTGGCTAATGAGGACATTGTCAATCTAGTTCTTCATTGCTGCATCAACAATATCCTTAGATATCATTACATCGTTGATAATGTGTTGTTTTGACACTTTTGTGGGGTGTTGGGGTCCCCAGTACTTTGCAATTCTTGTGGGTTCAGTATGGTGCATTGTCCATGACTTTTGTGACTTTTCAGTGATGGCCAGCGACAGCTTCCCAAAGGTCCTATCTAAGGGTGATTTGATGATGATTTGATGTGATTCTAAATAGAGTGTCAAACATCGGAAAGCTACGCTGCGCTTTCATAATTGAAGTGGACCGTGCATGGGTCGGTGCATGTGTGAAAGCAATACCTGCATGTATAATCCGAAATATGTTGGAGAATGTTGGATACCTTTTGCTCCGAATGTTGGATACCTTTTGCTCCGTTGCGGAGTGAATTGAGTTGAGGGTTTTCACGCAAACGTCAATGCACTCAAGCAATGCCAGCAATGCCCCATGGGTACAATAGAGGAGCCAGCCTGCTGTGAAAGAAATGGCCTGTAAAGAACGACCCTATGAATGTCCCAGACACAATATCGTTTTGGGGGCTCATAGCAGGATAGCCAAGAAATTGAGGCCAGAGCTTGGCAGAAAAGTCTAAGAAGGCAATGGAAGATTTCGGAAGGATGTTGTCGATGAAGCGTGCAAGAGTATCAAGACATGGATATCGATCGGTATCGTAGGGTTGTAGAATAGGAAGGAAGACAAGAGCAGATGGACCTGGAAGTAAAAGATGATAATCGCATATATAATATTTATATATATATATATGTATGCAAGTATGATGTATTTATAGTAACTTGTACATCAACGGAGCATCTAGGAAATGTAAGAAAAGGAATGCAATGCTCTTCCAACAATGGAAGTCCACAATGAATATTGGATCTCTAAGACGAGCAGCTTCCTTTACCAAATCGTCCTTTTCCATTTCGATTTTTACCAGTGGAAGGGCATCCAGAAAATAAAGGTGCCATGCATGGAAATATCAGCCATATATGTTTATTTTGAAAAAGGCCTTGGGAATTTTTGCGGAGAGGATTTGATAACCAATGAGCAGCAGTTAAGGGTTTGGGCGTGGCTGCCCGAATTGAGAAAACGGATCTTTTAGACTATCGGCAGCTTGAAAGCGGCCTTGACGACTCGATTTTGATTAGTCTATGGCACTCTGAGGTGCATGTTTACAATCTTCCGGTGCATGATCGGTGATTGCACTACAGCTGGCGGCCGATCACTCACCTTGACGCCAAGCCTGAGTTTGGCAGAGTGTTCCAACATGTTCATTGCTTTTGATCGATGCACCTGAAGCAACTAGTATACCAGTACAAAAAAAACGGTAGAGTGTTTGTTCTTGTCGCTTGCTTTGGTACGACAATACCTTCGGTTTTATCAAAATTATATGCGTGCGTAGCTGTTCTCCCCGTAGAATAATAGTCATACTACCTACTAGTTGTTCGCATGTTTGTACTATAATTACTGTACTAGTCTAGTTGTTTTCATCAAGGCATTTGAAAGTACTTTTGACGCTGTATTGCGTAATGTCAGGTCAGGTGTTTAATAAAAGGAAGAAGTTTTGGCGCTGAGTCCTCTGGTGTAAGAAGCGTATATTTATATATATGCATATATTTGCTTGCAGCTTACATATAGGTGTCCATATTACACTCCATGCTTGTTGAGCACCACTGCGTTTACATTCTGCACGTATGACAAGGTTCGTCGACTGTTTTTGCGAGCGCAAATGTGTGTGTATAAGCGTATTCAAAACTCTTCAAGCACTGCGACTTGGCCACAGGATTTGGAGTCAAGGCTATGGTGTGCAGTTTGACGTGTTCTATTCCTTCAGCTTCTTGACAGCAGCTTCCAACTGAAAAGAGCAGAAATCAAGGTACATGCATGGTATTGAATGTATTCATTTTATCGAATTGTGGTCATCAGCGGTTTTGACCGTCCTGGCATAACAGGTTTGGCCGATTTCGACTCAATTTGGATAGCCGGACAGTATACTATATACTTGAGTGTATGCCCTTGGTGCTGCATGTTCACCATTTTGCACCGCTGAATTCGCTTCTCAGCTTTTCTTGACTGACCTCACCCTTTCTGGAACGGATTGGTGAATCGCAGGTATGGTGGTGGTGATATTCGGCATGTTCAACATCATTACAGCCATCTTTGTCGAAGCCACCATGAACGGCTTGAAAGATTCAGAGAGCGAACGGAGGCTTGTTTTGAAAAGTGAACATCGTGGATGACGTGTATATTTTGTTGATCAACTTTTTATCAAAGGCCCAGTGGCGCAGAGCAGAAAGAGATTCTACTCTAGAAGGCCACCAAGCTTTACCCTTATTTCGTTGTGCAAAAGTGACGTGGGTGCTCAGAGCATCAACCAAGGAAGTATGCTCAGGCCTACGAGTCAAACTATATGACGGAACAACTTGGTAAGTTGGTCATGATAATTTCCAAGCAAGTCATGGCCACTAGAAAAGCGGAAGGCGCGATAGCGAGGAAACTCGACAGCACTTCTTGTTTGCCTTTTCCATTTGGAATTGATTTGTTAATGTTGATTCTTTGTTGATACTTTGTGACTTCCCTTTTTCATAGCCTCCTTAACCAATTTATTTGCACGGACTAACGGACCCGCATGAGAAAGTATTTGGAGCCCTGCTGCTTCACTTCCCGTCATGAAGGCCCATTTCAACGTCACTCTCATTCATGTTGAGTGAGGACATGTGACTACATACAGCATCCTTTTTGAACTGTACAATATGTAGTGGATACGTAGATATACATCATATGTAAAATTAGAGCTCTTGCAAACCAAAGCCGAATACATTCCGCAACCATTGCATAATAGTACTTTCCAGGATACATGACGCTTAGTCTTGGCGATATTCGATATCAAGATCAAATATGGTTTGCAAGCATTGGCTGGCGACGAGCTTTCGCGATCATGTGCTCACATTTAGGCTCCAGAAAAGCTTGAGCTGGAGTTCAAAAGACTCAGATTCTTCAATGACATCGATGGAAAAGGACAGATACGATACGGTCGTGCTTTTGATTTAGGCATTTGGATTTAGGCTAGCCAGAGAGAGAGGGAGATAGAGAGAAAAAACAAATCATGATTTCCAGGAATCGCTCGGATGATGTCAATTAGGAATACGAACGGCATGGTGATCATCACTGATTGGACTATCAGTGCTGCCTTTTCAAGATGGGCACAACTGGGCGACTCTGTTTCTCTCTCTTTGATTCTTATTGATCTTTCATACTTGATCCGGACCAAGGAACATGGCGGTTTTCCAATGCTGTCCACACAGCTTCCCACAGCTCCCCGCGTCAATGTTGGAAGCATAACTCATAACACATGAAAGTTTCTGACAGATACTGACAGCATGCCATAGTATACAGTCAGATCGGTCAGATTCTGGACCACTTGACATGGAAAACCACTGAGTAGAAACGGAACTATTTGTTCGCACCTGATTTCTCATGTTGTGAGAGACGGGCTACGGCAAACGAACCCATTGGCCAGGAGCTGTACTTGACAGATACTTGGGCTGATGTTGTTGCAGTCAGGCAGCATCAAGACGTAAGAGACTTGCAGGGGGACACGTGATGCTCATGTACAGCAATGGTACAGGCTAACAATCTCACATCACAGTAATAAAAAGACAACGATTACTGTATAGCAAAATTACCAGCAATGCCGTGTGGGACATAGGCTAGCAGAAATTGAATGAAATTGAAATACACTGAAGAGAAAGTTGGAATAAAAAGAGCGCAATAACACCAGAAGAGTGCCATGCTTCTTGCGAAGGATTCTCAGTAGTAACAGTAAGGCACATAGCATTCCATAGCAGCAAAAGTCCAAGCAATTTGGAAACTTCATGTCCGCTGCCTGCAATATTTTGCAATGATAGTGGCTGAAAGTGCGGCAGTAACCGCAGCACACAGACCTGGAAGAGAGCAGACCCTGTTTGTATGGAACTCAAATTCAGACAAGGCAAGTTGTTAGTTTTCGCACAAGCCCAGAGCCTACAGTTTCCCTTGCCCGCCCGGAGCCCTAACAAGCTGATACAAGCTGTTGGCTGACCAATGAATATGACGAGTGTATATAAATCATAAGCAATGGCTATTATTGCAAGCCAAAGGATGCTTAAAACGTCATCCTGATCCTCCTTACCACCGCATTATCATCGTCGCCACAATCATCGTCGTCGTCATCATCATCACCATCACCATCATCACCATCATTTTCTTCTTCGGTGTCCATGTAAACATCATCGTCATGTTCATCGTTTTCCGTTTTCATCATCATCGCATTCATCATTAAAAAACAAAAACATTCATCATCTTTATCTTCGTCGTAATGATCATCATTAGCATCAGCATCAGCATCGTTTATCATCACCATCACCATCATCGTTGTCATCATCGTCATGGTTGTGATCACCATCATCATCGTCATTGTCATTGATGTCATCAGAGTCAGCCGGAATAGTGTTTGCCATTGTTAACCACATCATTTTAAAGCCAAGACCCCGGCCAGGCCAAATGCTGGATGTTCCACGACATGAGATGCCTCCATTGACTCCATTGATGGCGTTTGAGTGCATGATGTACTATGGTGATCCTGTATGTATGTACGTAATGTAATGTAAGGTAAGGCAAGGCAAGGTAAGGTAAGGTAACGTAAGGGAAGGTTAGGTGAGGTGAGGTAAGGTAAGGTAAGGTATGTATGTATGTATTATATGTATGTATGCACGTATGTTTGTATATGTATGAATGTCATGTAATCTAGTCATAGGAACTCTGAGCATAACCTTTGAATCCATAACCCTCGCTCTAAACCTCTCTAACACATCTCTAAACCACTCTAAGCCACTCTAAATCTACTCTAAACCGCTCTAAATCTACTCTAAACCGCTCCAAGCTCTAACCATACTTTAAACTGCTCTAAACCTTTGTCTTCTTGAAATTTTCAATGCCTTGCCGCTGTAAACTGCAGCTAAGAGAGGTTTGGAGCGGTTTAGAGCGCTTTACAGTAGATTTACAGAGGTTTAGAGTGGTTTAGAGTAGAGTTAGAGAGGTTTAGAGCGAGGGTTATGGATCCAAAGGTTATGCTCCAAGTTCCTATAGTCAAATGTAATGTAATGTAATGTAAGCAAGAATTGTAACCTATTGTTGTGATGTAATGTATATAGTTTAATGTTGTTATGTAATGTATATAATGTATTGTTTGGCATTGTTTTGTGATGGTATGCAATGTAGACAATCTCATGTCATGTAACGTAACGTATGTATGTTATGGTAAATTTTATGGTATGGTGTATGGTGTGTAGCATGGTATGGTATGTATGGTATGGTATGGTAGACTATGGTTTGTATCCGTGTATGGGTGGGTCATTGTATGCACGCATGTATGTGTGTTGTGTGTGTGTGTGGGTCATTGTGTGTGTGTGTGCGTGTGTGCGCTTGCATCGGGTCATGCATCCCCCACACCTTCTAAGCCCAAAGCGTGTTGGACCGCGGGAAACAATTGTGGGCATGTGGCCCCGTTTGCGCGAAAGACCGTTCCTTACTTAATTGCTTGCTTACTTACTTACCTACTTATATACTTACTTGCTTGCTTGCTTGCTTGCTTGCTGACTTCCTGCAATTTTCAGAGGTCACATCTTTTGGGTGAAATTGTGAGTCTACTTTGTGTCAGAAGCGACCACGTTGCATGCTAAGCTGGAACCCACATCATCGGCTACTGCAAAACTTTGATTTGAAAGTCAAATTTGGCGCTACAGGTGCTGAGGAGATTCAAGGACCAGGAAGTGGATGAATTCTAGATACTATAATATGAGAGTATCATACACATCCGTACATGTAAGCCTTGCATTGCGTTGGAACCCTTGCCACCGAGACACGGCCCACCAGTTCTGAGGAGTTTTTGTTTACAGACTCGATCATTTTTGCAAAGTCTTACCGTGAGCCCCAGGATTAATTTTGGACATTCGTTGATTCTGATTGTTTTTTGTCGTTTTTGTTTAGGATACCATGATTGAACATCATTAACCATGAGCAGAGCCTTTTGACTGCCCTTTTCCAAGTAAAGCATCCCTTTGCAAACCTGCGGAGTTGTGACAGTTATGATCCTTTGCGGCTAGGGCTGTTGTTGCCTGAAGCCAGCTTGAAGCTTGGACATCTTTCCCGCTCAAAACTTCCCCAAGGAAGAGGAGTTCATTCAAGCCATTCGCACCACGGAAGTGGCCTGGCTTCTGTTTCAACGAAGAGGACTTTGTTGAAAGTCTGGCCAGTGATTCATGTTGTATCTCAAATGTATCTCAATCAATCCATTTTTTGATAATGTATATATATATATATATCATCTATATTTGATTATGTGATTTGCATAGAGAGGGAGAGAGTGAAAGAGAGAGAGAGAGAGAGAGAGAATATCATATACAGTACAAGTAGTACCCTGGCGAGCTGGGGGTGGAAGTTTCAGAGCAAAAACCCTATACGGTTAGTACGGTTAGCCCAAGAATTTGCCTAGAATGTGCAGGGCCACCACCAGTGTGCTGCCAAACCAAGTTTTTGGCCCGCACCACGCTTGTGGCTGGTTGAGTTTCCCTGGTGTGTTTGGTGGGAATGCGCTGTGATGTCATGTGGTTGGTTGCTGGGTGAGATGAGGTAATGTGGTTGCTTACGAGGTGAGATGACGGGATGTCATGTCATCTTGCGTCAGGTGGTGAATGTGATGAGATGTGATGCGAGGGGATTGGGTGAGATGCGGTTGTGATGCGGTGTGGCTGTGTATTGCGGTGGGTTGGGAGGTGATGTGCCGTCATGACACTGCCACGAAAATATGCGCCTGCCAAATACCGCGCCCGCCACGAGAAGTGACACTCTAACTTCACAAAATATTCGCAAAGAGTGACGCTCGAATTTCTGTGGCTCTTTCTTCCTGTTGCTCTTCCTTTCTGTGATGTGTGCTTTCTGTACTGCTGCTCCTGTCTTCTTAAATCTCCTGATTTTTTGATATTTTTTGGATATTTTTAAAAGTCCGTACCTCGGAAGTTTTCGAGCTAAACTTCCTCTATTTCATATCTTCCAAAGTAGAGTTATAGAGTTAGATGTTGGCAAAATTGTTGGGGATTTGGATGTTGCTGGGTGAAAGACATGTTGACCCCTACACTCAAAGTTGGAGTACTGACTAGTGACGTCATGTGAATCCATATGGCACCTGCGCAAAAGATATCAAAAGATATGAATGGTACAAGAGTTGAAGTCGCAAAGGGACCTTCAGAAGCTCTGTGTTTTTTTAAAACTGCCATCTCACAAGTGCACTTGCTCAGTCCCCTCGGACCTTTGAAGATCAGGTAAATAACTTGTTTCAAGTAAGCAGTTGGAGAAGCCATTTCTCACGTTGTCTTGTACTTTTCAAATCTATATATGCGTTTTTAAATCATGTGGGCTATATTTATGTTCGTTTCTATTTCCCTTGCAAAATGGGAGGGGCCCACCCCTCTATCAAACCAATTTTTTGCAGAGGGTATTATTTGTTTATACTACATGTGCCAGTTGAACATTTCATTTTGTAGAGGATTACTTGTTATGACTTTTATTGCTGGTCGAATGCAGATTTTTCATTGTTTAGTTTTTCAGGTTACTTTTCAAGATATGTTTACAGGGGGGCCAGACAAGACCTGTCACTGGAGGTTGTTGATTTGATAGAGGGTGCACAACCTGGTGGATTCTCAAGGAAAACGATTTCATAGTAAGAAGTTTAAAGCTGCTGTACAAATTCACAAATCTACAGGGCTGATCCCTAGAAAAGGAAAACGAAATATCTAGATGCGCTCAAGCTCGTTGCATGTTTTTACACCTTCATGCTGGCAGCACCTTAGGTTGACGTTTTCATTTTCTAGAGATTTGTGATGTTTATCATGACGCTGATGTCACAAAAAGGTCGGGTTGGACTGTTAATTTTCTAGAGGCCTTTAAGGAACATTTGAATTTGGGTCATCGATTTCGCAGGTTTGGGGCACATTGATGTTTTTCAAAATCTTGACTTACAAAATGGAAATCACAAGCCAATCTATAATAGAATGGGGTATTATGCATATGTGTGTATGTGTGCATGCATGTGTGAATATATCTAGTTTTTTTTTGCTATTTATGTTAGCAAGCGCTAGCAAGCCCACACCACAAATCTGCATCGCGAGCACAGCAATTTACAGCACTACGTTGCAGCATGTCTTTGTGTCCTTTATTTTGATGATGGTTTTATTTCTTTTTGTCCGCTTTTGTTTCCTTCGCCCTCCTCACTTCTCCATGCCCGGAATCCAGTGTTCTCAGACGTGGCCGCGGCACTGTGCACAACTCGTTCCACAACGACATGAGCCGTTCAAACCTGACACATCAAGGCAACATGCAATAAATTGTTAGAGTTTTTAGGGTTGGCATAACCGCATTCCTTTCTTTTCACGGTTGGATGGAGAAGCCAGTCGTTTTTCTGCGGATTGTGTTTTCAATCCTGGACGTGAAACTGTCGCAGCACCTCAGATGAAAGAGCCTTCATGTTTTTGCCTAAGAAGCACGACAATCACTTGAAATCCAATAGCAACAACACTTAATTTGAAGAGAAAATGTAGTATACGGTATGCATGTATTATTTGAAGTGTACTCATGTACTGCTGTGCTCCTATAAATCAGATAAAAAAAATGCATGCAGCCATGCAGACAGAGTGGTAGAGACGCAAGAAGATAGTTGTAGAGCTACGGCCCAAGGACGCAAGAGTTGTTGCAACCCCTTCTGTCCAACTTCGTGTTCCTCATGCCTCAGGTCAGAATGCTTTTGGACGATTTGGATGTGATTTTGGAGCCGCGCCCAGGCCCGGTTCTTTGGATCCATGTGTATGTCTCTGCATGATGTTCAACGTTGGCATTTCCTGACTGAAGTCAGAGCATTCATATCTCAATCCGCACTGGCTAGATTGGCATAACCTTGGATTGGCCCAATTCAGACGGGTACAATCAGGTACAGTATGGTACAGCAAGCCCTGCACCGACTTGAACAACTCTGAATTTGTTTAGCCTTGGCTCTGAACATGGTTTTGATGAATTGCAATGAGCCACCTGGCTGAGGAGTCTTTGAGGCCTTCAACTCTGAAGAGGAGCCGAGCATAATAAACCCCTCAATTGGTTTGGGTAGAGGGCCAGAAGGGGAACCTGAGGTTCTTCATTTGTTTGAAATGCAATGAGGGCTCAAAGGAACATCGGTTATCCGGATTGCCTTTCAACCCCAGAGCCCATAAGTGACTCGCATCGAAACCGTGACTGCTAAGCCATATTCCCCTACGTGGCATAGGCGGCTACGGGCTCAAAGGTCGAAGGCGAGGCATCTCATCGCTTCGTCAAGACCGAAACTCTCTGCTATCTCCAAAGGAAAATCACAACGTCTTCTTCGGGCGTTCTCTCTTCTGGAAAGTCATCACAGTCGACCTGGTTACGACTCTGTTCGGCTAATGACATGGAAGCAAAACAAGGGATGGTATGGTGCACCGAAGTGGGATGCTCGCTCACCTCAGCAACCTTTCCCAAAGAAGAAAGCAGCCGACAAGGACAAGGACAAAGAAAAATCCAAAGAGTCTATTGCCATGGCCTACGATGCTGGACCGTGGTTGGGCTCTGGTTCTTCGGCGTCGTCTTCGGCTACGAATGGTGGAGATGTACAAGCGAGAGCCTTCATGGAAGCCTTCATGGAGTATGCCAAGGAGAAGGAGCAGGATCTTCCGCCAGCCTTACAAGTCTTTGTGCAACCGAATGTCAAGGACAACCTCCGCTCGCAGCAGAAGAGGCTCAACAAACATCGTGGCCTGTTGCAGAAGATCGAGGCGAAGAAACGTGCGATCCAACGAGATCAGGAGCAATGGACCAAGTGGACCTCCGATATGAAGGAGCATATCGCCTGTCAGAAGAAGCGGCACCAAGAGCAGGAAGAGAAACTACAGAGCGAGCTTCAAGAGCTGGAGAAGGAGGAAGAGGCCCTCAGAAACATGAAAGAACCAGAGGAAGAGGAG
This sequence comes from Breviolum minutum Mf 1.05b.01, assembly GCA_000507305.1. NCBI lineage: Eukaryota > Dinophyceae > Suessiales > Symbiodiniaceae > Breviolum > Breviolum minutum. Next base: position 17,822 of record DF243412.1, on the reverse strand, counting down.
GTTGTGACAATCCCGGAGGGGGACGAGGACATAGAAGACATTTTCGACGAGGCCATGGAAGATGTCGTGACGAAGAAGATGACAGACATGGAAAAGTCCTTGGAGAAGAAGCAGAAGGAGCTCGAAGAGGAGTATCAAAGAAGGTACCAGTTGGCGTGCACTCAGATGGAGCAGCAGTTTCAAGCGCAACTCTTGAGCATGGTCAACACTGCACCCCCACCTGGCTTTGGCGACCAACAAAAGGAGATGCAGGTGGTTGCCAATACACCTGTGAAGAAAAGTGTTGGCCCTTTCCAACGAGCGCAAAAGGACTCAGGGAGGCCATCACCTTATACCAGAAGCACAGAGAAGGAGAAGGTGGAGGAGACGCACGAAGAGACCATGCAGAGGAAATTGGAGGAGACGCACGGCGAAGGAGGGCGCAATGGCCAAGGATGATACACGATGTCGGTAGAGAGGACTGGTTTGGTGCTGGTAAGGGCACCCGTAGCCTCTCTATGGATAGACTCTACATGTTTGGCTTCTTCGTTGTGGGCGACCTCATTGCCTTCATCGTCAGTTTTGGTATCCTTTGGTTTTTCAAGAAGGAGAGATCAAGGAGATTTATTCGAGTTCAACGTGAAAGGAAGTGTAGAACAGGACGCAAGTTTCGTTGTGAGTACAGTCTTCGAAAGCTTATCCTGATCTGCCTCTATGTTCAAGGGACCTGTGAGATTCAGGGAGGCAAGTGGCAAGGAACGTCTTGGAATGACAGTTTAATATGACAACGGCTGGTACAGAAGAGTTCTCTCTTATGGCTGTTGGCCCTGATGGGACTCACCACAATGACAATGTTTTCGCCCCGCCATCTGAATCTATAATGGACAATGGGGATGCTGTCCAACAGGAAGAAGATCTACAGGCTATGGAGACGGATGATGATGTGGACACACCTTCTGCCAGCTCAGACGAAGCTGGAGAGGATCTTGCACACGAAGAACTACAAGTTAGTAGTGATGCAGAGAATGAGAATGTTGATGAAGAGAATGATCTTGAAAGGGATCAAGCGGATGCTGAACGTCCTCAACTCAGCATTGAACAGGTTGGTGAGATCATTCAAGACGAATCGCCTGACTGGGTACATCTTTACCAGTACAGGCGCAACAGAGATGTGCGGCACTGTTTCACACGCATGAGGGATTATGCGAGGGAAGTTGGAGCAGTAGCTCACACTTGGGACGTCCATCGAGATGACGTCTTACAGATTCACCTCATGAAGGTCAACCCACGAGGAATCCCTGCCAGAGCGCAGGCAGTGGTCGTCCAACTCTGGGGAGACGACTTCCGGTACGATACCAGAGAGTCTATACTTCTGGATCTGATCTTCCACGTCCCTCTTTCGTTTAGAGATGGACCTGCTGTATCAAGGAATGTCATCAAGATACCTCCGCGGCTCACACGACAACAGCTTTTGGATGAAGCGAGAGTTGCAGGACAATGTCATGTCCGTCAGGATAGATGCTTGGTGGAGCACAATCTTGCACTCCTTCCTTTACAAGATCTCTCTACGAGCTATGTCTTCGACAGCGGTGATTATGTGGTTATTGAAGTACCACCCATCGAAGTATGTCTGGATGACGAAGGCAGCAGAGGATTGAGTATGTTGCAAGTGAGAGCCACCTCTACCACGAAGGCTGAGGGAACCCCAGTAGAGGATGAGGCACTGAGCAACGCGGAGGAGGCGACCCGGGACCTCAACTCTACTGGGGCTTCCGATGACCTGATCTTGTACCACAATTTTGTTTTGCGTTCCCTTGTTGGTCGTGGATCGGAGCGGAGCTCGGTCTGGATTGTTCACCACGCGGCAGTTTCAGTGAACGATGAGGCCAGGAATGCCGTTTTTGGTAGGAGTCAGGACCAAACTTTTCAGCCAGATCCGATGGAGGGGCTACCCGACCCAGGCAATCCTGAAATCCTGCATCTTGATACTTTACTGCCAGAGGAGGAGACCAGTAAAGTCAGCATGCAGCTTCAAGTTGAAACGGAATGGACGGAGCTCTGGAAACTATTCAAGCCTTGGCATTTTGAGCCCATCATTGACATCCCGAGGGAAGCTATGCCGGTCCCGCTTGCCCTTCAATACTTGAGTGGATGCAAGATTGGTCTTCAGGATTGCCAAAAGCTTCATATCTTTACAGACGGAAGCTTCAACCCTGCTACAGAGGTAGCTGCATTTGCTATTGTCATCATCGGTTCAAAGCATGATTCCAAAACCCGATACTTTGGAGGCTGGTTCGGAGGTATGTTGCAACTGGATGATACCAGTCCCAACTACACAGGTGCTCAGCAAGCCTCGGCCAGTGAGGCTGAGATTTCAGCCCTTATATGGGCACATCTGTGGCTCATACAGCAGAACTTCCAGGGGCATGTTGACATCTGCTATGACTCTCTCGTTGCAGGACATGGAGCAGCAGGGAGATGGAGATGCGACGCCAGCTGGACACAGCTTTGTAAGCTCAGAGAGGTCTCACAGCTCTACAACAAGTTGAAGGCCAATGGTACAACTGAATATATCCATGTGAAAGCCCAGGAAGGCAGGAGGAAATTGGACAGCCTCATACACAGCCTTCCTGAACTAGAATGGGACGTTGATGCCCATACCCACTGGCAGGTTTTGGAAGACAGCCTACACAGCAAGCTTGCGACAGCCTTTCCGGTGAGAAGAAGACCCTCCCAATCAGATATCTTCTCAACTACGATGTGGACCCTCTTGGAACATAGGAGAAGGCTACGAGGACATTTGGATGCCTGCGACCTCCTTTGCCAGCAAACATCCACTCGATCTGCACTACGAGCTTGGGCTGATGGTACTGAGCTTGTCGAAGTGTGGAACGTTGAGCGCCTTCGCACTATTGGACTCCTTTGTCTACAGCGTGCTTTGCTTTGTAGTTTCAGAGTTGTATCGAAAAAAGTGCGGAAAAGTGTGGCGGAGGACAAAGCTACCTATGTCGCAGGGGTTGGGGACTACATGCATGGGGCTAGCAATGCTGATCTCTTCAAAGCACTCAGACAGCTTCGGGTTGGCAGCACTTTCCGCAAGCGTTCACTTCTCCCCCTACCACACCTACAAGATGAAAACAATGGAGTGGCTCTCTCTTGGGAGGGTAGGGACGAGAGATGGAGACAGCACTGCTCCAAGATGGAGGCAGGAATTGATACCAACACTCCTGACCTTGTCGCCAGAGCTATCAATGGAGCACTCAAGAGAGCCAGCGCTCATTCGGTGCACACTTTGCAAGATGTACCGACGTTGCGGGAGCTGGAAGATGCCTTCAGGAGAGTGAAACCCAACAAGGCTGCTGGCCTCGACAATCTTCGGTCTGATCTCTGTGGGCTAGCCCCAGCGGCCATGGCGGAGAAGTTCTTTCCCCTGCTTTCTAAGATGACGCTCAACTATAGCGAGCCCATCCAAATGAAAGGAGGGGTATTAGTTGCGGCTTTCAAGTCGGGCTCCCCGCACAACATTGAGCAGTACAGATCGCTATTGTTGTCGAGCCACATCGGCAAGTCGGTGAGAAGGACTCTGAGGCAAAGATTGACAGGGCTTTATTCATCTACGGCCCCATCGTTGCATGTCTCTGTTAAAGCTGGGGGCAATGTATCTCACGCCTCACAAGCCTTGAGGAGCTACATTGAAGCATGCCGGACGCAGAAAAGATCAGTCGCCATCCTTTTCCTGGACATTAAAAGTGCCTACTATCGAGTGGTGAGGCAGTTAGCAGCCAAAGCCACCAACAGCGATCATGACGTGGAACGGATCTTGGCGACCGTTGATCTTGGCCCAACTGACATTGCTGCCTTGAAGGAAGAGCTCCGACAGCCATCAGCGCTTCAGCAAGCAGGTTCTGATGCTCACACCGAGTTATACGTGGAGGAACTTTTACAGAGCACGTGGTTTGTCACCAGTGAAAAAAGGACTCTCACAGAGTCGTTAGCCGGAACCCGTCCGGGCGACGGCCTTGCCGACGTTATTTTTAGTTTCGTCTTCAAGAAGGTGATGGAGCAGGTGACCAGACGGCTGAAAGATCACTTTGGATGGAGTGATTACGAGCCCATCACGAACTTTGACATCACTAAATGTCCTGACAGGGTGCCTTCTCTCCCGCCTATGGTGGAAGTCGTCTGGGCCGACCTGGCCTTGGCGGTTTCAGATCCTGATGCACACAGAGTGGTTGGTATCATGCAAGAGGCGGCTCGTCAGACCTTTGCAGCGTGCATCCGGCATGGGATGCAACCGAATCTGTCAAAGAACAAAACTGAAGTCATGCTCATTCTGCGTGGCGAGAGGTCAAGGCAGTTGAAAAGAGATCTTTTCAGCTGTGACCCTCCAGTCCTAACTCTAAGCGGCCTACCTGAAGAGTTTGCCACAGTTCGACTCACGGGTGGATACAAGCGTTTGGGTCATCGCTTGCTGCTGGGGGACAGTATTCTTGCGGAAGTTCGATCAAGAACCGGTCAAGCGGCAGCAGTCTTTCGTCAATACCGACGTCAAGTTTTTCAGAATGGTCGAGTTCCTTTGGAGAAGCGGAAATACCTATTTGGTTCTCTTGTCCTATCCATTCTGAGATTTAACCTTGGCACATGGCCCTCATTGACGGATCGATGCTACGCCTACTTCCGGAAGAAGGTCTTTGCGATGTATCGTGGACTTGTACGAGCTACAGTGCCGGAGCCGGAGTTGAGACTCTGGAACAACAACAAGGTTCTGGAGTACTTGGCCATGCCGGACCCCCAAACTATTCTCTATGAGGCCAGGCTCCGATACAGCCTTTCTCTGTCTCAACACCCAGAAGTGCTATTGCATCCCCTTCTTGCTGAAGAAGGATGGCTGGCATTGCTGCGCATAGCTTTGGAGTGGATGAGTCAACAGCTTCGTGGTTATGGACCAAATTTCCACCCAGACTGGAACAACATCTTCAGGACGCAACCATCGGCGGCCAAGAGCTGGATTAGCAAGGCAGTACGACATGATACCATTCAGAGGTCGATCTACACCCAGTGGACGGAGTGGCATCATGATTTTCTGCTCGAATGCCAAGCAGCTGGTCTGGACATCAGGTTCCCGTGGACGCAGTTGGGTAGTGTGGAAAGACCCAGTTGTCACGGTGCTGCAGAGGCTTGTTTGGCCTGTGGTAAGCTTTTTCGCAATAAAGCAGCATGGGCTGTTCATGCTTTTCGCAAGCACAACAGAGTTAACTGGAGGAGACACTACATCAGCGGCTCACGTTGTGAAGCTTGTTTGAAGGACTATGGGACCACCGAACGGTTGCTAAATCACCTGACGTACAGCACACCATGTGCCAACCGCCTGAAGCATAACCTCGAACAGGTTCCATTGAGACCAGGCAAAAACAACAAGAAACGTGACAGGGATCCACCCTTGGCGATCCCAGCAACACAGACTGAAGGACCAGTACGACCATGGAAGGACGAGGAGCCAGACTCACCAGATGACTCCATCGACATGGAGCTCATGGAGAGGTTACTGGATGTGATGGAAAGAAGGACCGGTTTTGAGGGACAAGACCTGGACCACATCGAGGTCGACTTTTTGGTCGGAGTCTATAAATTAGCTATACAATCTTCCTGGGCGGACTGGAGTACAATCAAACTCACAGTAGACCGTTTCTGTGAAGTAGCTATTCCAGACGCTGACAATGTGGACGTGCGAGCTATGGGACTGGTCAGGGAGCTCCTTCGTTTGAAATGGTTCTTCACGGAACAGGAGATCGAGGCCAATGGGGTTACTATACCAGATGAAGCTCTACGAGAGAACGCTTGGGAATTCTGCAAATCGGCTACTAGATGCCCTCCATGGCGACAGAGCTTGCAAGTTCCAGAAATACGTTTCAGAGATTTGTAGTGGTTCACCTCTTTTCAGGTGAAAGAAGATCGCACGATATCGAATCCTACCTGGACAACATCGAGGCCCCACGCAACTCCATCAAGGTAATTTTGTCGGTTGATATCATTTATGATCATCAACGAGCCAATCTGGCCAATGGAGCTGTCCAAAAGCAGTGGCTTCATTTCATTCGACTGGGTTTGATAGCGGTCCTTTTCTCAGGGCCGCCCTGTGAATCATGGAGTGCTGCCAGAGCACTTGGAGGCATTGCCGGTTTTTCTACTGGCGATGGCGGTCCGCGTGCTTTACGGACGACAGAATTTCCCATGGGATTACCAGGCCTGAAAGTGCCAGAGGCGACGCAGGTCTACATTGCGAATGTGCTCCTCACGTTTACATTGTTGGCGATGCTGCTTATGGCCAGGGTTGGACGTATGGGGGTTATGGAGCATCCTGCTCCCTCAGAAGAAGCTTGGATTGCCTCCACTTGGAAGCTAGCAGCCACGGCAATTCTCAGTGGACATCCAGCTTGTCGTCAGTACTTGATCTATCAAGGTCTTTTTGGGGGACACAGTCCCAAACCTACGACACTTCTGATCTGCACTGATGACCACGAGGAGGTGGCAATCCTATGCCCAAACTTCGATGCCGGAAGCGCTACGGATGGGGAAGGATGACAGTACAGGCTGTTTCAATACAGCAAAGCTCAAGAGCTATCCTCCCCTTTTATGCCAAGCCTTTGCCAAAATCGCCGAAGGGTGGGGCTTGCGCAACTTTGAAATGGGAGCGCACGGAGTGTCTCATGAACCATTTCTTTCCTATGTAGCACGCTTAAGGTGTGGCTACAATGAATCTGCTGCCATGGGGCCAGATTTCGCTGCATGAGAATTTAGGCTGTGTCTTTAACGACTCGATCTGCCGCAAAGTCAAAAAAGTAAAAAAAAAATGCAATGCGGACAATGCGGATAATGCGGCAAGATCGCATCATAGGTGGACTGGTGGACCCACGTGGCCCTCTCTCAAGGCCCTAAATGCCATGGGTAGAAGCAGAATCCCCATGTTTCATCAAGTCTTCCTCCGTTCTCGATATGTATGAACATGTGAACATGTATGAACGCTTCATCACTTGACAACTTGCATACTTGCATCGTTTGATTTGGTATCAACAGGCCCCATTTATCATTGTCGCAGCTTTCGCAAACTGAAATCTTTGAAAAGGTCAGCATTATCATGAGAAAGCAAACTCTACAGTAGACTACATACAGTACCACAAAGCGTTACAAGTCCTTCGGGAGGGCGCAGGACGGAAAGCGTCATCATCAATCTTAACTGCCCAAAAAAAACAAAAGTGCAAATCGAGATCATGCAACACCTTGTTGAAGGGCATTTCTCTCCCACATGCATTCGTTTGATGTACATGGCCAATGCAGGGTAGATTTGGGTGGATGTACACTGCTGAAGTCTGATCTTGGAAGCGGCAGGTGCGTTGATGTGTCATGTTATTTTCTTACGCAGGATGGTACGGTGTCCATGTCTGAGCTTGTGGCTGGACTACTAAGCTTCCGCGGAGAATTGCAAAAGGTTGGGCCTGTGAGAGTAGATCCCTGTACCGTTTGGAATCTTAGGAAACAAAAGTGGGTTTGAGCATCATAAAATTTGTTTCCAGAAAAGACATGACAGTGAGACCATGTTTGTACTTGGCATTGGCAGGCAAGGCAATTAGCCAAATTAGATCTGTTGTCAGAAATCAAACATGCGCCACTTTAGAGATCTTTGGATACGAAAGCAATGTCAACTCGACTTGCACTGTTACGTACATCCAATTCTGGAGAATTGTGAGATCGGAGGCTGACAGGCTGTGAAAAACTACGCATCCGTACATGATCGCGTATAAAGATCATATATAATATATAGATATGTATAGCATATACATGTGTAATGTAAATATATATATATATATTCAGGATTATTCAAGTATATATTCAAATTACTATGAATGCTGCTATGTGTAACACGGTAAATGATTAAAATAGAATTATACTTTGTATAATATGAATTTGGCTTTGGCCTGGACTTAGATTTCCTGAGATTAGACTTGAAGCCCTTTCAAAGTGTGAGTGGCAACATCCGGTTGGTCCAAGAGGCGGGGGTTTGTCATTCACTTGGGCAGGTAGACGTGCTGACGACAAAGAAGTTTTTGGAGAACCTAACGAGACCTGGCTCCTGACATCTCCTGACACCTTGACACATCAATCTTAGCAATCTTAGCGGATGGAGAAAGGCGTAAAAGGTGTGCTTGATTTTTTCCAAGGATCAGTGCGCCATACCATGAAACATAGAACCCTAATTAGTCAGTAGTTTTTGTCTTGACGTTCCACAAAAGACATCGTCTTCAAACGTTTTTTTGCCGGGCATCAGCCAACAAGAACTTTGAGCAGATTCAGACACAGCATTGGCAGACCGCAAGATGTAAACGACGCCATTTGTTCGACCTTTGGACTAGGAAGCAGCAGCATGAGCTTCATCTTCTTCATTCACAGATGATGACACGGCTGCTGGGTGGATTTCAGAAGTTAACCTTGTTTTGGAATTTTCGAGTCAATGACGTGAGGGCTTGTGACAGGAGGCAGGACAATGTTGCTGTTCGATTGGTATGAAAGATTTGAGAAACAGCGCCACAGATGCCTTCGAGCGCGCCAATGCCAGCTTGTGCTGGCATCCTGAGGATCAACCAGCTAGAAAAACAGCCACCTCAGCAAGTTGTCCAACGAACTCCCGAGCGAACACCTGACACCTCGCGCCGGCTTGTCGTGGCTGTGCCTAGAAGACGTGTCCCAAAATGGTGATGATGTTGCTTGGCATAGAATCGCAGGTTCCTCCGACTGCCTGCCAATTGGGAAACTAATGGAAACTATAGGATGGCTTCTCATGGGCTTGGTTTATTCCCACATATATCTTCCAATCACTTATTTTCTGATTTCTAGTCAGGAATGCTTTCCCAACAAAAAGGGAAGCCCAAAAGGATAGGACTTGGGATGGCTGGGGGAGGTTCTAAGGTTCCACGTTATGTTCATTTTGGATCATTTTGGCACAAGTGAGAAGGTGTGAGGTCGCAGCGTCATAATGTCCAGGAACAACCACCGAGCTCATAGACTACAACCATCTACCGCAGTACGGTGACGTGTTTCAGACACTGTGATTAGATGTGATTCGCATTTTTTTTCAGACTCCTAAGATTTAAACGTCATGCATTTAGATGAAGGTGCCCTGAAGTGTGGCAAAACAGGATGCCACTCCGACATTACACAATATGTCCTGAACATCCCTGAACGCTGCGCAACTGAGGCAATGATCCTGCACTCCCGCGATCGCTCTCTTTCTTCTTGTGTTCGGATGTGTTTAGCAAGCATTAGCAAGACAGCAGGATCAAGGTATACCTAGACAGAAAAGAAATCAGTAGCATCTTTATGGTATCCAGTACAATGAAATACCATTATGTACTGGAGCGCTCGTATAATATGCAGATGTGGATGTGTATGAAACTGATGTATTGTTACTGTACCATTTTTCATATGCTGTCAAATGTCAGGCAGGGTGATACAGAGGTTTTCGGGGATTGCGCAGGATGGTTCGATTATTTACAGCAAATTTGCGTGATTCACACTTTAAATGGCCAACATGTGCACATGCACCCATCACTGTACAACCATGATGTGTTGAAGATCACTTACTGTAACTTATTTTTGCTTTCAGCAGTGAACTTCAAAATTGTGGTTATGAAGGTTGCTGCACATGCTTGCAGACCTGCCCGCTTTGCATACATCTCTAGACACTGGGCATCACCTAGCCCAAGACTAAAATGCCCGTGGCTGATCATAGCGGCGGCGGTTTTATCCTGTTGAAAGCATGTCCAATGTGAATGTGCAACATTTTTCATGTTTCATCGGCTGAATGCTCCATGAGTAGTTTCAAACTGCGGGCAAGACTGTCTGAGGGTAGGATAGGATGGGAGCAGATCGCGGAAGTGCTGGACTTGCACCTAATTGTGAAAACATGACCCAAAATCTGGCACAGAAAGTCACTGGTAATCCAAGTGATGCCAAAGGACCTGCTGCGGACAGAAGCATTGTTTTTTCCAGCCGTGATTAAACACTGTTGGAAGCCAATCAACACGGTATCTAACTTCAAGCGGGGGTGAGGTAAAAGGCGGGAAAAACAATAGAACAAGACGCGAATGCGCTTGTTTCATTTCTGTTCTCACTGTTTCACCCATCGTTGGGAAGACTGTTGGGAAGAAAGATTATTCAAAGGATGCAAAGGCTTGCTTGACGTTTGTCAGCTTGATCGAAGCCGGCCACTACAACATTCTAGTTTGGATTTTGCAGCAATGTTTCTACGCAAAGTAATCTCGGTAAACTATATAGTCAGTTGTAGTCTAGAGTTTGGTTTGGGCGCACACTCCGAGAAGGGAAGTGGAAATGCCGCGGATGACTATACTGTATGATACTGTAAGTGGCCTATCCGCTGAACATGTCTGAAACTCGCACTGACATCAGGCATTTTGACTTTGGATGAATTTGGCACTGCAGAAGCACGCAAACTCAATTTTGAAGCAACGGTTCTGACTTAATTATAGACGATTCCTGGAAGGTAGACCGCAAAAGCGAGACAAACCTAGAAGTGTGCCGGAGTTATCCCGAAGGTCCTTGTTTTGAGTTTATATTGGGATGTTCCGCTGTATTCAAACAGAACATTCGGCATAAGTTAAACACAAATTCCCGAAGGAATTTTGTGCGGCCACAGTTTGGTTTAGCGAATGGTGGAAATCAAACTCGACTTTCAGATACTGTGCAGTTAATGGCCTCACTACGGTTCAACCTGCAAAGCCTCATGAGTAATCATGATTACATGTATGCTGTTAGAAATGGCCATTGCCGTGAACAGTTATTCTGAGTTATTCTGACATATGTTGACAATATATTTCTATAATTAATCTTCTATGTGGCTTTATGATGTTTGAATATAAACATGCAATTACGCGTCTATATATATATTTACATAAAAATATGTGGTAAGCATATATATGTTTTTGACCCACATAACTTTTGACATTACTTAAGACTTTTTGGCAAGTAGATTCTTATGAATGATTCCTAAAGGACTGGCTTTGATCGTGATGCTGACACACAAGGACGTTGCATTCCGTGCAGAGCCCTGATTTCAGCAGATGCTAGGCATTGCATGGCATTGCTAGTGTTGGCCATTTCCGCGTCTCGCCCGGCATGTGGCTGCACACAAATGGCCCGAAGGCATTTGTGCAAAGGTCAGCCTTGCTTCAGGCTGTCAGGCTGGGACGTGAGCTGAGCCAAGTAGACTACAAGATGAAGAAGAACTAGCATGATCTAGCGATGATGCTTAATATTAAGGTTGAATATGCTGAATGATGTCTTCGTGTAGAAGTCCATCTAGGGACACTTGTCAATGACTCCATCGGCATGGTAGAGCGCTTTTTCAATGAACCTTGATGATGGCTGCCACCAACTGGACCACCACTGGCAATGGGCTGATGATCAGTTGCTATGTCTGCTCAATTTTGCTGAACAAAGCAACTCGGGCATGCACAACTTGCAGACTTAGCTGGGCATTTGGATGGCTTTGCATCACTAAAAGAGGCATTACTGCGGCCGTGCTTGTGATGGGTTCAAGCTTAAGCAAGGTCGGGTGGCTTTTGCGTGGATTCACCCAAATCACTGCCGATTTTTTTAAGAATCACTCATGTGACACATGTGCGCAGAATATCAGTTTTGCAAACAACATTTCGCGATGCATGGCCATGAAGGCAGCATGGTGTGGACTCCCTGCCCACGTTTGATAAGAGATATTCATATTTATGTATATATATATACAATGCGTTTCACTCGTGTTTCCCAGGCTTAGACACGCCTTGGCAATAAATCCCCCACTTTCCCCAAATATTATGGCTTCTCTACTTAATTTGCCTTCGGTTGGAACGCTCTTTTACATCATGTGTGCAGATGCAGAGGTCAGATGTTGAGACCATCACTTCTGTTCCCCCTGCTTTGTGAAGACTGGGGAAGAGCAATGTCAGAGACAGAGGGATAAATGGAATATTGACCTCGCCGCTGCTTACCCAAAGCTACGATAGTTTTGCAAGAATTTCTACTTGACAATTGGCAAAGGCGATGCTGACACTACTTTCTTCATACTTGTTCTTCCCCAAGCCAACTACTACACTATACACTTTACCAATCCGTAGATTCTTTCAAATGCACTTCATTGACTTGTCGTGACTTGCCACAAGTCATGCAAAGCATCTCCTGAGAGAAGAAGCTTCGGTCATTTATACTCCGTCACATTGTAACAGCACAAGGTGACTTTCCTCTTCCAATTAGCCAGGATAAAACAAATGGATCACAAAGGTGAGAGTGTCAAACCGACAATTGAAAATACGACGGTAGGCAACGGAAACCTGATTCGTTCTGCAGGTACGTGGAGTTGATCAGACTCAATATCAGCCATGGTGTTGATTTCGCTTCATGTCACATTTCTTTATTTTTCGGTGTTATATAAACATTAAAGTGACTACACACTATTATTCTTCATCAATAAGAATCGTTGTTTGTACGAATATCATTTGTATAGAATATTTACAACTAGTTAGAACTGACTATCAATGTCCGTTTATATAATGTACCTGACGGAAATTCGTGGTGCAACGTCCAAAGACCCAGAATCATACGGCTTCAATATGTTGCCAGCAGTTGAGGGGGCAGGATCAGTTTCTTCGCTTCTTGCATTTCACTGCCGTCCAGGCGGTGTGTATGTTCAAGCCCCTTTTCCGGTTTCTTGGCTGATACCGCAGTTCCTCGATTTTGCCCAAATAGGCATGGAATGCAAATCAATGCAATTTGGGGTGGCCTGAAAGGCATCTAAATGCATCTAAAATGCATCTTAAGCACTACCCATGGGCTCTGACATGTTCGACCCAACCAACTTGGCAGGTTCCAGGCAACGACTGTCCTCGCCCAGTGATGAACTCATTGATGGCCCGGCTGTAAGCCCCCTTTGGCATATCGCGCAACTTATTGGCACACAGTCGTGCAGTCGTGGAGACTTTTGCTTCCAGTTTGCACCAAAGTGGAGTGCAAGTGTTTTTTCTCAGATTGCAAGGACATCCGGAGTATGCCTACTGCAAGCACTAGAGATCCTACAATTCAAACATTTGAAAGCACAGGTATGCAGTATGGACAGTAGGTGGTTTGCTTGGGTAAGTCATCTTCTGTATAGGGGCGATTTTAGGAGAACATTAAATAGGGTTGAAGGCGGACTTCCTTTGGAACGTCATGGTCCTTACAATGCCAAGGCAGACAGCAACGTGTTTAGTAACGTGGGTTCCTCGTGTATTGCAGGTGGTGTGTTTTCACCAAGGTCTGAAGAAAGCGACATAAGTTGCAAGGAAGCTTGGCGAGAGCATTGGCATTGGCACAAACCTATGTAATGTAAGGAAGTCCGTGCAGCATCTTGCAGCTACTTTATGGGTTCATACAGGTACAGGATTGGTAGTCAAACCGATGCCGGCAAGATGACTAGAAAGCAAGGCGGCTGTTGCACTTTGAACAGTTGTATTCCTTTGAGCTTTGAATTTCCGAGCAATCATGTCCACAAAGGCCGGCATTCCTCCTGTGAACATTTTCACTTGTCTTCCCTGGGGAGGAGAGGACTCAGTAAATATAGTCTTAGTTTGACCTGGTGTTTCCTGTGGTGTTCACGCTGCTAAGCGAGGTACTAAACATCAGCTAAAATGTCATGAACTCATAAAGGTGAGGCAGACTGTCAGAGTGTTCCGGACTGCCAGGAAAGTTGCTGTCAGTGCTTTTCGCGCCTTGTCTCCGTATTGTGCGCTTTGGCTGTTGTAGTTTTCACTTTGCTTGGGATGGCCACCATTGTAATTGTCACTTGGCTGCAAGATGGCTGCGGAATCCAATAGTGCTACTCGTATACCCATTGGAGAGCCCGCAGCACTTCCGTCACTTCGATTGCCTTCTCAATGCACCACTGTCCATTGCCAGGACGGGGTGATCCGCGTGCAGAAGGACATTGCTCTGTATGAGTTGGGTGCCAGAAATGTTGTGCAGCGAATCAAGGCACACGTTGCTGATGTTCCGAGCTTCTTTGCAGCCTTTGCTTCGAGTTTCAGATGCAAGTTTGAATGATTTGACAAAAGATATAGATAGTTTATCAGACAGTAGATGCACATATCATGGTCCATCGTGCTGGTTTGCCTCAGGATCATGATAAGCAGGCTTTCTTTTGGAAATACAGACATGAAGGATTTTGAATCGTCTCAGTCTATGTTTCCATCAGGACTGCAGTGTATCATGCACAGGCACACAGACACTAGCAGTAAGATGAATTCTCGGGGCATGGATCCAAAAGGAGTTCTTGTTCATTGTGAGCGTCGTACGGGGTCTTGCCTGTTTTTTGCGTGTGTAGAAGAATGTAAAAGGTTTGTATTATTTTGTATTTACAAATGCCTGCTTCGTCACCCCTGTAGCAGCACATCAAGCAGAATGCAGGTAACATATGCCGTATGTCGCCGAATGTGCTAGCCCAGTAGAAACTTGTGCGAATAATAGCTTTCGAATGCTTTCCATGTGTAGTGTATCCAAAATATGTTCCAAGACGTTCACCGGAGTTTCACCGGACACTCAAGAGCTCTTTGCGGGAATCCACAGGTGTTGGTGAAGAGTTTCTCCTTGGCTTTCCCAGTGCCTTGACAACAATCGGCTCAAATGCGTAGCTGCGACGCGTCAGGCAACCCTCGAGAAGGAGAATGCTAAGGCAAAAATCAATGAAATCATTGAATTAGTTTGTATGGGTTCTTCTTTATGTCCTTCTGTAAATGTGGGCTCTGATGGATGTAGAATATTATGTGCAGCATTTGTAAGAACATTTGTAAGAACCACATCGGGCATGCGGTGCGCAAGGATCATAAAACTTTAGAATTTTAGAGCCGTTTTTTTTGAATTCACAAGCACTTGTGGGAGGATGTGCCGAAGAGGAAAATAAGATGTGCCCCAAACATCCCCAAACCATTTGAGTGTAGAATGTTGCAAAGGTGCACGGTTGCATTTTTTTATATTTTTTAATGTACGCAGATCGCTCCGCACAAGAAGTATAAGTATGCATACCCCGTGCATACCTGTATTCTTTGCCTCTTGAGGGGGATTCTTTCAGAATGTGTGAAACTGGGCTGTGCTTAGTTCAAGACCTGGTCGCACACCCCGCTCCACGCATAATCGGCATCATCTCTGCAGGGCCTTGCAAGTTTCCCATTTGCTATACCTTATCAAAATGAACCACATGCAGCTAGGAGTATACAGCCAATCGCAACACTTATTCGGGGCTAATTGTGCAAATGTTGTCAGGTTCACAACATACTTGTATCTTACTTATAACCAAAGCAAGAAAGTTCCAGACAAAAGATTCAAAAGGGCAACAAAATCTGCCGCTCTAGACGTCTTGCTGCAACACAGTGCAATACAATGCGGTATCTATATATACTACAAACACCTGAACGTGCCAAACCAACATGTGGACTACTCTGCCTATTCTTTGCCAAGAGTTTCAAGATGTTTGCAAGTTCAACGATCGGCTTGTCAGTAACTGGGGTGCGCGTCGAAACGCTGACGCAAGTCAGAAGTGAGTGCACATGGTTATTCCAACTTTCTATCCAGCCTTCATCAGGTTTCAGTTCTTCAAATTTCTTCAAAAGTTCATCTTTGGTTCCAACCTTTTGGCTGCCGGCCAAGTGGACCTGCGCATGTCTCTACAATGTCTAGAGTTGCTATCACCTTGCTCGTGGGCAAGGAATGCGCCCAGGTCTCTAAACCCCCGTGTACAAAAAAAGTCAAGGTTTTGCATATCAGGCATATCCGATGGCTGACGCTGCAGTGTCTCAGGAAACCTTCCTCACAGCATTGTCTGAGAAATTGCTCGACAACGCCAAGCTGATCCTATCGACTGCAGTTGGTGGTTTGTTGGAATATGCAGGCCATGCGCCTCAGCTTTGACTAGCAGCCAATCACAGGGGTCAGAAGGGCACTGTGAGGCCAGGGCATGCCAGGGTAATTGAATTCGAAATTTTGGCTGGTTGGTTGCTTGGTTTGAAGAACTTTAGGTGGGTCAACTAGAGTGGATAAACTATATATACAGTTGCATGCTGTTTTATGTACTAATCCTTGCCAGCTCACTTGGTAGCCTTTTCCTTGAGGGCCATGTCATATGTGGCAAGGGCACAGGGCCGCTTTTACATGTTTTTGCTGTATTCGCTGTTATCTTTGCTTGTCACTTGATGCTAATGTTGCAGAAGGATGTAGAAGGACTATGAGAGCTATATATTAGTTGAAGTTAGGATCATAGATTCATGATCTCTAAGGACCTGTTGGGAGTGCTAGCAGCAGGATACCTACAATATACCTCCATAAGATGAAGGAAGTAGACGTTGTAGCGATTGCAGATATACAAATACAGTGGCATCTATTTACTCGGGTTTGTTGGAATATTTTGCACCAAAGTCCTTGCGCTAATGAGCGTGGAGTGGGCTCATCATGCTGTTCAAAATGCCAAGGTCATATTTGAGCTTCTGATGCTGGCCCTATACGAGACTCAGACTGCGAACAAGATGATAGGGGATATCAAGGGACTAGGGGGCTGTGCTTCTTTCTTAGGATCATTGTCCTTGTAAGGACTACTAGCCAAGAATGGTTAGGTAGTCGTGTTATTTTTTATTCTGAGCCACATCATTGGCTTTGAGGTACTCTTTTGGCTTTGCACTCCGATGCCAATGAATCTCAAAACCGCCGCTTGGACTTGGGCCTGGCAGTGTGAATCATTGAATCCAAGTCAACTCCAAGAGAGATGAAGTTCGCAGCTGTCGCAGCAGCAAAGGGTTTCAGATAGCTTTTAGGTTTCGGGACTAGCGTTTTGGGATGGCTTCACATGTTTGAATCCAGAACGATTGAGAAGCCGCTTGTGCGATCAGTTTCACAGCCAGATGAAGATGCCTATTTATGCATGATTCCGATAGACCCTCTTTGGTTGTCGGATCTTTGTGTTGCCTTAAGCCGGGCACAAACATCCGCAATCTTTGCACTGCATCGACCTGATTCAAGGAGACTATTTTTCGCCGATATTTGCTGCTGAAAGGCGCTGCATGCGAGAGCCTCAGTTCATCCACAAGGATGCGATTTTTTGTCTTATTGCTTGACAGAGCGAATTGTCACAGTACATTACCTTGAACAGCCATGTGAGTAAATTGCGCGAAAAGATTGGGCGGAACACTGGAAATTGGCAACACATAAATTTATTTCATAATATAGAAACCATTAGAAACCATTATTATTAACCTTACATGTAAATATGCTTATATACATGTATACAGTTTAATTTGTCTATCTATCTATCTACCTATCTATCCATCCATCCATCCATCTATCTTATCTTGTCTTATCTTGTCTTGTCCTGTCTTATCTTATCATATCTTATCGTATCTTATCTTATCTATCTGTCCTATCTATCCCATCCATCCTATCCATCCTATCTATCCTATCTATCCTATCCATCCTATCCATCCTATCCATCCTATCTATCCTATCTATCCTATCTATCCTATCTATCCTATCTATCCTATCTATCCTATCTATCCTATCTATCTATCCTATCTATCCTATCTTATCTATCGTATCTATCTTATTTATCTTATCTATCTTATCTATCTTATATATCTTATCTATCTTATTTATCTTATTTATCTTATTTATCTTATTTATCTTATCTATCCATCTATCTATCCAACTATTTGTCTTATCTATCTTATCTTATCTATCTTATCTATCCTATCTATCTTACCTTTCCT
>DF243411.1:22457-39783 GCA_000507305.1 Breviolum minutum Mf 1.05b.01 | reverse complement strand
ACAAACAAACAAACAAACAAACAAACAAACAAACAATCAATCAATCAATCAATCAATCAAACAAACAAACAAAGAAACAAAGAAACAAAAAAACAAAGAAACAAAGAAACAAGGAAAGGAACAAAATGATCGGAAACACAACTTATAAACTTGCTGTAAACATCGTAATCACCTGTAAGGCTGATTCTACAGGATGATCCTGTTCTAGTCTACCAGGGATCCTGTCAATGAGTCAAACAGATAAAGTGTGGATGATAATTAACATACTCAGCCATCACAGTAGATCTGCAAACATCCGACACATCAAATGAACCTGTGCGGATTCGTTGAACATAACCATGCAAACCTCCCGAATTAACAATCTGGGAATTGCTGGGGTTTGTCACTTAAAATTTAAAAGCCTTAAAAAATCTAAAAATTCCCAGATAAAAATGACAAGGTTTTCTAGACAAACAATTGACCTCGTGGTCCATTTCTTTTGTCTCTCATCCATGTGCCCCCAACAAATGGGCACCTCATATCATGTGGATACTCAATTTGGCGGGCAGCGTGTTCATTGGTTTTGACACGGTGTTTTGGCACGGGAAATTCTCGCGCTCCGTGCTCGAGCCAAAAAATTTTTGGGGGAACACCTTTCCTTTTTGATGATTAGCTTCCGTACTTGAAATGTGTATTGTGTTGGGGGTACATATATGGGGATATAGATAAACTAGTTGGTGGTTTCAACCCACCTGAAAAATATTAGTCAAATTGGGAAGCTTCCCCAGGTAGGGATGAAAATTGAAAAAAATTGAGACCACCACCTAGTATAAGAATCAAGCAATCACAGCCTAGAAACCCCATGACTTTTCAGATCTCAGGTATCATCTTTTGGCGGTCGATATGGTCGATGTATTTTATTTGGGAACAAGCGAGCGACAAGGCCCAGAAAAAGTGTCAACAACAAGAAACTTGGGAAATCAGCTTGCAACCCTATTAAAAAACCATCAATCGGTTGAGAAAATGGGTAATAACATCTTTAATCATGGGTCGTATGACATCTTAGTAAAAATGCTTCCACAATTAGCTCCAAACTCCAAACAACTCCAAAGATTGTCACTAATTTGTCACTTGGGGGGGCATGATTAACTTGATGATTTGACGTCAAATTCCCGGCATTTTTGTTGGTGAGTGTGATCCTTTGTAAAGGACGTCCGACTTCGGCTATCTAAGTCCGTCAAACCCAACAGTTTACCGAGCTACACAACCTATGTCTAGAGGATCATCGCGGTTGTTAACCATTCCCATAGCATGCATGAGACTGGTATATTTACCTACATGAAAACCATAAAAAATGAACCAAATGTAGGAAAATATACCATACATGGATGGTATGGGATTGGTTTCCCTTGATGTTTGGCATCTTTGGCCGGCTATTAAACCCTTAAAGATGAGGGGGTTGACGGGGGGGTTGGGGTAGGTGAACCAGCCACAAGGAATTTTTTGGCCTTTTGAAAAAAAACACATCTACAAGTATCAAGTGGTAGAAACAGATTACTCGTTGGTGGTTGAACCAACCCATTTGAAAAAAGATGCTCCTCAAATTGGATCATGTCCCCAAGGTTTGGGTTGAAAATAAACACTATTTGAAACCTCCACCCCGATTATTATGAAACACTGAAGGATGATTTTTTGGGGGGTAACTTGTCAGGGCAAGAAGTATGTGTTTGGATGAGGTTGGGATCAAAAAATAACTTTGAAAAGAACATAAGAAATGAAGAAACCATGCCCATAAGATCCATGGGGCTGGTATATTTATCTACATTTACCAAAAAATCCACGAAATGTAGGCAAACATACCTTACATGCATCCTATATATCCTATGGGATGCTTAAATCATCTAATCATGTTGCGCTCCAACACTAAAAAATGTTAAACGTGGCAACTACATGTCCATTGACTATAAAAGTGACATACAAAAAATGTTGGGTAGAGCTCCCGTACTAGAAATGGTTACAATAATAAGAAGATGTACTGAAGAGTTGTCGACACTGAATTTACCATCCACCTGGGTGAGTTAGGATATTTCAAGAAGCTGAGGCAAGGTAGGTACTTTAGAAATGTTTCCCTTTACAGAAGCACTTGTTTTTCGAGGTTTTGTGACACAACAATAAAATTCACCCAAACCAAACCCATCCATGTGGCTCCCCTCAAGTTCCAGCAAACTGTCACACACACAAGCATTGACCAGTGTAAGTTTGTTTTCCTTGGCTTAGACTTTCCTATATAAAGTGGTTGGACAAAAATCAAACATATTCCTGAGTTGGTGGTTGAATGGTGAATTACCATCGTAGAATTCGTAAAAGCATGACCTTAAACAAACACAAGTTGGTGATGTTCCGTTTTTTATCCCTAAATCACAGCAGGCAAAAACCCATCGCCAGCACCACCGCAGGTTCCGGAGAATCCCCACGTCAACGGCCGTGAACTTGGGGTGATCCAAAAGGCATCGACAAACCTTCGCAGCAAAAAACAACATCAGGAATTGGTATTTGACCTGTAATAGAAGTCCATATATAAATACCTAGAATTCAAATGGGGCCCCTTCTTTTGATTCGAATTTGGGACTTGTTTTGGGGGGGTTGACCTTCAAACAATAGAGGTCAGTTGGGGATTCAGGAATTGGCATTTGACGTGTGAAGTGTGTAAGTCCATATGTTTATTGAAGAATCTAGGTAATGCCCTACTGTTGATGGAAGAAATCCTGCACCAGCTGATATGGTCCCAGGTGGTGCAGGATTTCAGCCATCAACAGTAGGAAAGGAATTGAAATTAGAATCTTATTGTAAGGATGGGATTGGAACCCTCAATCCCATTCGAGGGGGGTGTTTGGATTCTTAGGGTTTATTTATATGTACATCACAAAGAAAAACAATTCCTCATGAACTGGTATGGACCTGTAAGTCCATATACAAATACCTACAAGTAGAACACAAATGACCCTTGTTTTTATTGGAAAAGGCCTTGGTTTCGGGGGTTGACCGTCAAATTTTATTGGGGCATGTCATACTTGGCTCATCCCACTTACTCACTTAAAACATATATGGCACTGGCACTGACCTTCCAAGATACTGTATGGATGATTTTTCTTGGACCAATGTTTCCTTTTTTAGCTAGCCAGGAACATACCCTCTTCCCATTGGTCACTTAACCCTCCAGAAAAAAACAGCTTTGCTGAACATCAAATCCCTGATATCACCTGGAAAGTAGATGGCGCTCGCCACTCCCATTAGTCTTGGTTTATCATGGCCCCTTACTAAGCCACCTTTTGGGAGTTGTGCCATCTACTTTCACCTTGGTGTAATATAGAAGGCCTCTTGTTGGATCCTTTGGGGAGGGAATTCCCCAAAATCTCAGCTTATATAGTACTTGCAGATTCCCAAACAAAAATACCAGTGGTTGGCACAGTAACTGCTGCTAAGCAATGTTTTTTTGCATGTATAAGCGAAATATACAGGACCAATATATGGTAGCTATATAACATGAATGTTTGCTCTTTGAATTCTGAAGTAGCTTCCCCATTCATACTGCTGATTAAAGGGAAAAAAACATTCAATAGTTTGTTTACCTTGGAAATTGCAAGGGTTTTATACATCTCACGCAGTTATATATCTGAATTAGCCACCAAAAAATAGGGATCCCCACATAACTGGGTAGTATAATACCCCCTATACCCTAAACAACCACC
The DNA here is from genome assembly GCA_000507305.1 of Breviolum minutum Mf 1.05b.01. Taxonomy (NCBI): domain Eukaryota; class Dinophyceae; order Suessiales; family Symbiodiniaceae; genus Breviolum; species Breviolum minutum. Next base: position 36,055 of record DF243411.1, on the reverse strand, counting down.
AGGGGCCCTTTCTTTCATTGATCGAATGTCTTCCATCAACAGTTTCGCTGGGAAACTCCCCGGTTCTTCAAAAAAACGCCTCTGCACGACCATACTCTGCAGCCAAATGCAGGGCCTTATAAAATGCCACAGATGATACACAGCCCCAACATTTATCAGGGGATAGTTAGGTGTACCTCTACCAACGTAGCCCTATAGGAAATCCCTTTATATATATTATATATATAGTAGGTATTTATGGGTTATGATCCCCAAGAATCCCTAGAGAACACCAGCTAAATACCATGGGTACACTGCTAGGGGGGTACACCCAATTGTCGGTTGAATTTAGGATGTTTGCCTTGCCTCTTTTGTAGCGCCAATTGGGATTGTTATCATAGCAACAATAACACACAGCATCCATGGGATTGGTGCATTTACCTACATGAAAACCGTTTAAAACAAAAATATACGATACATCGATGCTATGGGTAAGGATCCAGTTACAAAAAGAAATGCTGTATGTACTGAGTTACTTGGAATGGTTAGCAGTTGACCATGTAGTTTCTTGCTTGAAGAAATGTAGGCCAAATACAAGGAAGAAGTTTTATACACACGGCCACAAAAATCAAAGACACCTTTCAGAGAAAACATTCAGTTCATCAATATGTTTTGACTTGCTAACTCAATGCTACTAGAACGACTGGATCCGGATTAAGTCCAAACATAATATAACATAACATAAAATAACATATTTCAAAACAGTCCGATTCAGAATCATCAGAGAAGTCGCGATGTCGCTGTTGCTTGTGGAACAAGAATTACAGCTGCAAGACATGGAGCTGGACATGTTACACACCCAACACCCATGCCTACAAAACGCCACTACTCTTGATGGCAACCAGAAATCCGGTAAACTCACCAGTTGAAGTTGGGTAGTTTATCCCAACATTCACAGTTTTTTTTACATCCAACAATTTGGTGCAGGATTTCTGAACCATCAACAGTATCTTAGTATATCTACTATATTTCTAAACTTTGGAACGAAAAACAAAAAACAAACGCAGTACAAGTCACAAAGAACTCATGGATGTTTCCGAAAATAGAGAAACATCCCCAAATCTTCATTTAATGAATTTTCCATGAACAAAAACATCCATTTTCGAAAACACCCTCATCAAAAAACAGCTCCTGACATCCAAGGACAAGAAACCGTTCGCCCGTGTAGGGCACGCCTGTAGAATGGGTTGGATGGATGGAAAAAACGACAACCGGCAACGGGGTGACCATGTTGAGCTGCAACCAATCCATTCATGGTTCGGGGTCAATACTTTTGAGCTGACATCCGAATGGAATATGTTTTTTTGTTCAAACAAAACGAACATGTAACCAAAAAGGTCTTGACTCTGGAATTCTTGCTGAAACATTGACTTAAAATCTTAAAACTTATTAAACAAATACTATGATTTTGAAGTACGATGATCCTTTTGAGACATCCGCTGATAACTCACAACTTGTGAAACGATAGCTTGTCAGCCCCAACCCCGCAATACGAAAGCAAATTGTGAAAGACAAAGGGCATTGACAAAAAGCACTTCTTGATCTGTGACAAACAGTTTCCAGATATCTGATATATTATGTTATAGTCCATGAATACCATTGCCAATAGTAGATATTTGGCAATTAATAGGACTACTAATACCATATTAGTATTCCAGTAGTAGAAACTGCAAATTTAGGCCACTTGTCCAATGCTAGCGTTTTCCACCCTCGCAATTTATATAGGCACGGCAAATCCTGCAACATGAGTGGACGAAGATTCCGCGTTTTCTGTCACCAGGTCCGTGAAGCATTCTGTTTCGGGATTGAGATTTTTACACACCGATTCACTGGATATTTTTCGATGATGTTGCAACCAACCTGATATTCATGTTATATCCGTTAGTAGTTTAACTGATCTTAAAGATACATTCCTATATATTATATATAAAATATGACACAGATTTCAAACAACACAATACAAAATATTGAAATACTTTATCGACTTGTACTGTACCGTTCTGTAGTTGATTCTCTTGCATTACTGTATTGCAGTATTTTGTACTGTGCTACATGCTTCTGAGCTGCACTATATACACCACATTGGATTATCTCATGTGAATCAATATAATGTATATAATCAAAAAATGTATATATATATATAGATATAGACATAGAAATATAAATACACACCTCCAAGTCATTCTTGTCCAACATATATATATACATAAATACATATATCTATCCCATATCCCCTAAACCGAAAAACACCCCCGAAATCTTTGGCTCCACACCGATCCGCATCATAAAACTGATTGGCCTCACCGAGGAACGCAACTTCACCCAACAGCGGCCGTTTTAAGGCGACCCCCGAATTGGAAAAAACAGCAAACAAACGCCCCGTAGAAAAGTGACCGAAAATGACCGAAACCCAAAAACTCAGGAAAACTAACTCCCAGAAACTAAGATAGCACCTGAAAACAGGTCATTCCAAAAGGAATTTCATCTTCCAACCATCCATTTTTAGATCGAAAAAATGTTAGTTTTAGGGAGGGTAACCTGAACCATTCACTACTGTGGATGGTTCAGCCATCCGGCAAACTTGCCAGTTGAGGTTGGTAGTATTTCCCATTATTTGAAGGGTTTGATACATCCAAAAGGTAGTGCAAGGGTTCAGCAACAATAGCAACAGTAGGACAACAAGCGAACTCAAATTCCAAACCTGTATTCAATCTGTTTTTTTCGATCTTTTATAAGTCCATGTCTATTTTGTCCGGAACTGTTGATGGAAAAAAACATTCAACTACCAAATAAGCATAGATCGTCACATAGGTTTACCCGGACAGTTGCCACAAAGAGAGCAACAGTGTAATCCAGCATCCTTTTTCATGTCCTCACAAAAATTCACCAACATCAACCTGAAAAACAAGCTCCAACAAAAAAACACAAAGGTCTCATAACCACAGGATTTGCGCACACGTTACACGCTTTCGGTATGATGCAACTTGCAAGGATTCCATGTTTTCTTTGGTCTACCAGGCATTTGGACACCTCGCCAAGTGGCGTTGAAGGCAAATCATGTAAGCCCACGATTCTCCTATATTTTCTTATAAGGAAGCTATATAGCACATCGATTCACTTCTAGTGGCAAATTGGTGGTTTGGGTTGGTGGTTTGGGATTCTGGGGATACCATTAAGTAACAATCCCTTTCATAAGGAAATCCCAGGAATCCAAACCACCGGGCCCCAAACCACCAACTAACCATTAGCTGAGATTCAGTTCTAGTCAAATTAATAAGATGTACTGTATGTGTGGAGAACTCTGCTATAATTTCACCTTTTAAAACACACTTACGTTATTCTTGCTGGTCAAAACCCAAACCTCACACTTTTAAAAAAACTCATGAGGCTTCAATCCTCACTGCCAGCGTTTTGTGGAGTCTTGGTGGCCAAGACACATCCAAGAGCTGTTGGCAAGCTTCTAAACATCCAGCCTTTGGTTTTTTCACGCTTTCCACAGCGGGTGGCTCGGCAAGACAACCAAATGTGAGGGAGGTATGATGACCATGGGATCCATGGGGACTGGTAGGGTATATTTACCTACATGAAATTCCCATAAAAATCCACCACAAAATGTAGCTAAATATACCTACCAGTCCCATGGATCCTATATGGGATTCTCAAGGGACAAAGAATTATATCCGATAGAAAAAAAGCCAACATTTGAGCCTTCTTCTCACACTCAAAACCCAACACGTTGCATTTGAGTTCCTTCCTGAATGGCAAAACAAAGTTTAATATATATATATAGATATAAATATCAAGTTACATACACATGTAATATGAGTTGCTCATCCCATTAAGATCCAGTTTCCTCTCCTATACATTTAACAACAAATCACCCCAAAAACAACCAACCACTTAACCGCCACAAGGCCCGATAAATTTTCGGGCATCCGGACCAAGGCTGCATGGTGTAAAGCTGTGCGCATATGAAGATCCCTGGTTCAAAAAGCCAGGGTTTTTTGTTGCCAATCATTCCCTTCACCGAAGTGGTATTCCATGTGGAAATTCATATAAGTACCCTTATGCTCCAATCCTTTCTGCAAGTGGCTTTGGAGTGGGTTTTGGGTACCTAAACACCTTCTAGCAGGGTATTTGGAGTACTAAGGACATCTATACCATCTGGAATTCCCTTCAGTGAATTGATATATGAAAATCTGAGGGGAAATAGGTGTACGTATACCAATCAATCCATCTAGATGAACGAGACATGTGACATATGTTTTTGAAATGGAAAGAAAGACCAAAATAAGACCTTCCAAAAAACGAAACACAAAACAAAACAGGTCTTTAAAAACACGTTAAAGGAAGGCATGACCATGACTCAAGAGAGGGATGACTCACTGGACCAAGCCAACCACCTTTCAAAATTTCAGCTAAATCGAAAAGGAAAATGATGTGAACCACCAAACCTCCATGTTTTTGGGGGAATTTCAGCCGTTCATTTTTCCAAGGTGTAGCGGTGGTCAAAATATATAAATTACCATTCATAAGGGATGAAAGGTTGATGAACTATGATGATTCATCCTTTCATTTCATAAGGTTTTAAAACATTATGACTTTGAAAGGACATGAAAGACCAGTTGGTGGTTTCAACCCTATTGAAAAATATTAGAAAGAATGGGAATCTTGCCCAACGTTAGGGGTGCAAATTAAAAAGACTTGAAACCAACACCCCCCAAAAAAGGATGCGATCAAAGCCACACGTTCGATGCTTCAAAGTTTGATGCGGAAATTCCGAGAAAACTCATCATACAAAATGTATCCATAGCAAGGGTACAAATCATAGGACCGTTTCTAGCCTACTGCTGATGGTTCAGAAATCCGGCTAACCACTTTTTGGATGTATAAAACCCTGGAAATAATGGGATAAACTACCAACCTCAACTGGTTAGCCGGATTTCTTCCAACAACATTAGTATACATTAGTATATTTAGTAAAAATAGAACATGTTGTTCATCTATATTATGCCGTTGCCGTTACCCATAGGGTCCGTGCATGGTATATTCAACTAGATCTCTGTGGTCTTTTAGAAGGTAAATGTAGGTAAACATACCAGTGCCGTGGATAATTATGGCCTATTACTGAGCAAGTTAGTATAAAATCCTTAACCTGAATTATATTTCAGCCATTGTGGGGCCCGGATTTCCCTTACTTTTCACCACCATTGAAGGTCACCTCGGCTAAGGTGGCTACCTTTTAAGGTGACCGTTCCGTTCCCAGCGGGTGTTTGGTCGCTATAAAATGACCACCCGGCTCGCTACCTCATCGATGCCAAACGAGTGCCACCCTTCTCAAGCCTTGATGCAAAGCCATTCAACCCGTTTTTTTGTTTGAAAACATCCTTATATTTTTTTGAAGCATCCAAACACAAATGCAACAAAGGAAAAAATAGCATTGGAAATTGTGAATATACTCACATGCGTATCCACACACATCACATATATGATATGCATATAGTCATGTTCTTACACAAAACTCTTCCAAAAATGAGTCTTGGGCACTTTTTTCAAACGACTTTCCGCCCTGAGCCAAGCAACAAAGCCCGCCGCAAAGGGGCAAGACCTGCACCATTGGCTGCCAGGTGGGCCACCAGCTAGACGTCTGGGTGATTTCACCCCAGTTACGGCCATTTCTTAAGGCCATTTGTATACGTATATATATAGGGGTTAGTAATCCTACTTATGATAACTGGATCCGGGGCTTTGTTTCTTGTAATAAGCTTTTCGGGTAAACAGAAATGGGTGTTTCCAAAACTAGGGGTCCCCCAAAATGGATGGTTTATAATGGAAAACCTTATTAAAATGGATGATTTGGGGGGACCCCTATTTTTGGAAACACCCATTTTAACCTTGTAAAAGTGCAGGTTTCACGCCATCTTTCTTTTAAAAGCCACCGTTTTTTTCCGCATCGTCTCATATTACTTGTCGTATTTCTGTCTGCTGCTTCCGCATCGCTGTTTTCCTCCCAGGGTGCCACAGTGACCACCAGGATTACTACACATGTTTTGTAGGGGATTCCCGGATTCCTACAAACCACTGTTACCGGCACATCCAACCTACACTTGATTAGGATTATGATTTTCCAGAGGCTTAGATAGGTAGGATTGGTTGAACAAGTGTCCAGTCAAGTTTGTCAATCTTGGAAAACAAGAAACATAAAGACTGGTGAAAATCCGCCGGCCTTGCCGGCGTGTCTAGTGGAANTGTTGTTGTTGTTGTTGCTGTTGTTATTGCTGCTGTTGGTTGTTGCTGCTGTTGCTGTTGCTTTTGGTGGTGCTTCTCGCCATGCTGCTGGCAATGGAGAGAATGGTGCTGTTGTTGCTGCTGCTTTTGGTGGTGCTTCTGGCCATGCTGCTTGCAATCTCAAGCCCAGCAAAGGCCGGCGGCATTAGCCGGAGGCTGATAAATAAAGTTCCCCGCTGGTAACATACATCGGAGGACGATCAAGAACATGAAACACACCGGAAACGAAATGGTCATATGTTTCAAAGGCATCAACCTTTCAGCTATATCAATCTAGGTGATGGTTTCAACCTGTTTGAAACATATTGGTCAAACGGGATCATCTCCCCAGGTGGGGGTAAAACTGAGACATGTTCGAAAACACCACCTAGTAATGCATGATTTGTTGTGGTATGTGTTGCTGGTTTGCTATCTCAATACTCCACTCACAAAAAGGCCAATTTCAACACCGAAGAAAAGAAGTTAGCCATTCATATTATGTATGTAAAAATATGTCAACCCTAGAATTCAAACAAACATCAAAACATATGCCAGGTTCTTCCAAGTAACCCTTTGATCACCCGAACGGAGGTCACAACAAACCCATCACTTCAAAACCCCCTGAAAGGTCGGGTCACTCGGAAGAACCTGGTCTGGTATCCTTGGATTTGCATGTTCGATGCCTGGAAAAAGTAAAAAATATTCTCCCAAATGGTGGTTTCATGGTGATTTACCGTGGTACAATGTAAAAGATCACCTTGAACAAATTCAAGTATCTGGTAATACAATACTCTCAATATGTGTAGGGGAATTGCCAGCTGTAGTCAATCTTGCAACCTCAATTCCAACGTTGATGAAAAATCAACAACTGCAACTACCAATCTGCATGTCTCTTCGCCAACTGAAGGCATTGCAACTGGGAATCCACACAAATCAGAAAACAAAAATGAGTGAAAGAAACCATAAAAACTGGATGGATCTTATATGATCTTACAAAATCTTATATAACTTTACATTTTTGTTCAAACACAAACAGTGGTGTGACTATAGAGCATATAGAGCCCTTTATCAAAGAAATGAAATCTTTCAAGAGATTCATGGCATGGAGATCCCCCTAATAATCGACATTGAAAAATACATATGCCTATGCCTTTTTCATCACCAATCTGATTGAAATCTTCCAATTCATATAATTCATTGAAATCCGGGCAAATTATTGTACTTCCTAGCCCTGAACTAAGGGCATCTTGGGTGACCTCGGCTGAGGTCGCAATAAAAATCCCTGGGATAGTGGCTATCTCCCCCAAACACCTGGCAATGCAGAAGCACGATGTAGCGCAGTGCATCCTTCCTGGCATCTAAAACTGCAGGTGGCAAATGTAAAATTATGGTTGTGGATTGGGTTTTTTTGGGGAATGTGGGGATTATGATAAGCCATTACAAGGATCCTAAGGGAATTCTTATTAAACAACCAGACTTCATGTTTTTTTCACCACATTCTTTCGATAGATGTACGCCACTCCCCAAGTAGCACCCCGACAAAGCTCAGTTCATAGCACCAATTCCAACTTGGGAGTGCCAAAAATGCCATCCACCTTTAACAAATATATAGATCAAATAGTGCAATTAAGATTTGCATTGGTAATGTTCATCACATTTTGGTGAAGTTGCTTGCCTGTATTCTTCTTTTGCTGAAGTATGCTCGCTGGAACTAACAGTTTGCCTCCTGAAAATAGGCCGAAAATAGCCCCCCCAAAAAGCGGAAATTCATCTTCCAACCTTTGATTTTTAGTGACAAAAACGTTAGTTTCACGGAGGGTGGTATAACTAGTTGGTAATGCTTGATCTATTTCAAACAGCACCACCACAAAGAACATGGAATCTTCAGGGCCCTCAAGGTTTTCAAGGGCGTTTTAAGGGATGAAATTTTCATCATCATCTTGCAATTCATGAGGTCGTGGAATGATGTTGTTTACTGTTGATGGTTCAGAAATCTGGGGGGATGTAACCACCACTGATATCCCATGACACATCCATGGCACGAACGGTATAATTTACCTACATGAATGGTCGACTTCTATGGGATTTTCATGTAGGTAAATGGGCGTTTCCGAAAATAATGGTACCCCCAAATCATCCATTAATAGGGTTTTCCATTATAAACCATCCATTTTGGGGTACCCCTATTTTTGGAAACACCCAAATATACCTTTCGTCCCTTCGTCCCATGGATCCTATGGGTATATAACTCTCACCTTGTCGCGCACGGTGATGTCTGCAGTACGTACCAGGGCCAAGGCCCTGTCCGAATTTTCAACGGATATGAAAAAAAAAACGGCCTGGCAAAATGGACCCGTCTAAGATATAGATACACCCCAGAAATTTGATCATATAGATACCGGGTATGCATGTTAGTTTTCGGGAGTGTATATTTCATATATTTCCTATTCAAAAAGGAGACTTTCTTCATTGCTATGTTAGTTTACCAAAGAATCCAAAGAGTAGACGTTTTTTTCATTGGGGATGTTTTATAAAAGGTCATCTGTTGATCTTTTGGGGAAGGTCAACACCCAAACCTCTGGAAGGGGCTAAATTTCATAATACATCATGTGGAACCAACATGAACCAAACGTTTAAAATGCTTTTAAACAACTTGAAAGGGATCAAGTGAAAATATGATATAGATGTGACATTGTTTTTTTTGAAGGTACAGTACATGATGTACATGGCTTTCTGCGAATGATTTTAAACATCCTCGCATTGCAAACGTTGGATTGCGCAGCTCAAGCAGATCGAAATTGACGTACGTATCTCTCTTATCCCCTGCCGGAGATCAGAAATTGATACAACTTGTACTATAGAAATCCAGTCACATTATCAGATGATGATTAGGGTGTCCAATCACCTCGGAAACGCATAGTATTTCAGATGTTTAAGTTTCATTATATACCATTCTCAGGAGGTGAGCCAGGATCACTAGGGCACAACAAATTCACAACAAGTGGTCTCCTTAAAAAAAGAAAAGTCGGTTTCCTCTCATTTTCTGGTTGGTGATTTCAACCCTGTGAAAAATATCAGCAAAATATCGCACGAATCTCTTTCGCATCCTCTGCTCCTTATAAGACAGAGGAATCACAATGAAGGGTGAAAAGATACCCCGAGCCACCATCTGAATTGAGACCACGCCAAACAAAGAATTAGGGGGGACTAAAAGGACAAGACCAAATCTCAATAAACTTTCGATGACAATTTGGAGATTGAAGCACTATATCTTATGGTTATTTCACAGCGAGCAATGACTTGTGCCGGTTCCCGCTGTGCCTGATCGGTTTCCGCTGTGCCGAGAGCCAAACTGTCAATTTGCTGCGACCAGCTTCCCTTCCATGAATCAATGCATCCGTCCAATTTGACTGAATGGATTTTAATGACATTTTAATGACGCACAATGTCACCATGAATAATGATGAATACCAAACTCATCCACAAGCGAAACAAAGCCTTGCTTGCCTTAGCAGGCTTGGTTTTCTGGCTGAAAGCACCTCGCACCTTCCAAAAAGTGATGTCACGACGACGGAGCTTCATTTCATCTTCATTTCGCCCCGCAAAAACATCAATGGCTATAATTGCTTCAAAGCCTTAGGAAAGCTGCGGCAGCTTCCTTGTATACCACAAGGATTTGGTTACTGGTTGCGGCTGCTGCGAAGGTCAGTCTCGCCGCACAATTCTGTCCCTGGACTTGCTTCTCCTCAAACTTGCGCTTGCAGGCCTTGTTGTGGGCAAGTCTGCTCGTCCTTCTGTCTGGCATTCCTCGATGCACAATTCAAGCAGTGACGGTGCCGGCCAAGATGATCTGGAGGTAATGCTTTGCTTGGGAGGAGCGCTTTGCAGCCTTGGCATGTGAACCATCCTGTCCGCTGCCGGGCGCTGTTCTTCTTGATTTCCTCTTGGCACAGCTTGCAAGCAGTCACAAATCAGGGGGAACATTTAAAAAAAATGAAACCACCACTCACCTACTTTTTGATTGAAACCACCATGGAAACCACCGTTACTTTTTGTTTCCCCCACCCACTATTTGAAGCCTTAAAACGGGATAAAGTCACAACAAGCCAACAAAAAAAAACACCTTCCACGAGTCCTGCCTCTCAGAGTCTTCTGCTAAGACAGCAGCGATGAGGGCATCTTCACCCATCCACCTTGCAGGTGTTTCGAACAAAAAAAATCCTACCCTCCAGGGAACAAGGACCCAAAGGCTCCATGTATCCCATAGGATCCATGTAAAATGCTATATTTACCTACATGTGACATGAATTTTAGTGGATGTTTTATGGGATTTTTTTGATGTAGGTATAAGATATCAGTCCCATGGATCCTATGGGTATGGAATATTTATGTACCTACCATTTACCATAAATTTCAGCCAAATGCAGGTACCTGGAAAACAAGTTGCTGTTAATTTCCATGAACTTTAACCCCTAAAACCAGCCACTGTTGCCTAAAAACATGCTACTTTCCTAGGTTTTCCAGGTATGTATATTCACCTCAAGGTGAAACCAATCGTGTGGTACATTGACCACTCAGCATCGGTGAATGACAAGACCACAAAACCGACGAAAAGGAGGTGTCTACTACTGGAAATCGAATGCTGCACAACTCCTGACACTTGAAACATCACCTAGAAATGGGTCTTGTATTTTTTGTATATTGCCATCCTGGAATAGATAGATGTTTTGGATTCAAGTTCCTTCCGGAAAATACTCAATTTAATATTACTGTATATAAATATACCCTAAGGATCCAGGCATGTGCAACAGGATGGTTTTGTTTGTAGCTATGGGAAGAATATCCTCCAGCATTCCTCAGTCCGCAGGTGTTGGCTGCTTCCTGGTCCTTGAAAAACACACCCTGAGAAGCCATACTGATTATCCATTGACAGTTCGAGTTCCTGCCGACGGGAGACGAAGATTTTCCCTTCTTACCGGGACCATGAGAAAACATCTGGGCCAATGACTATAGTTCCTAAACCTATATAGAGTAAATGATGCATTCTGGGGGGATTCCCTTCCTGAACCACATTTTGGGGTGGACCACCTGCGCGTTATATGTCGTCATATTTTGCCTGCAGAAACATGAAATCACTGACAGATGCATAGAAGATCCGCCTCTTATCGACGTTTCCCCTTGCTTCAACACATGGATTAGAGAAACATAGGGACAAAGAGGTTGACAACGTATACAGGGTGAGGAGGCACCATGCCATTTGCATCTTTCATTCTTTCTTCATGGGTATCATGACTCATAATTCTTGAAGGTGTTGGTCATCAAAATCATCGAAAATCAAGCTTTGCCGTACACTACACCCCCGAAAATGAACGAATGTCACCTGAAAAGGAACCATTGTATAAAGGAAATTACATCTTCAAATCCCGTCAATATCCAGGTCGACATTCGTTAGTTAGTTTTCAGGGGGTTATACAAATTTCTACCACCCCCAGAGATGTTGTTCACAGTCTGAACCCTTGAGAAGTTACCACCACTTGGGCGCCTAAAGGAAGTCGGATCGTCTCTTATATCTAATCCATCGTGTTTTTGTTGGCCAACGTAAAAAACTCGCTTAATATTCGAGAGTAGATATCAGATAAGAAAATATCTAGACTGAACACATAAAACCATTTAAAAAAGCACTCATAATGAGTGCTTCAAGCTGCTTCAAACATAGTTGGACTACTATAGTTGTTGAAAGAATCAGGATTCTCATCATATCAACCATCATCCGATGGGTTTAGTTGCTCTACGATCTCAACTGCCGCTGCCGCCGGTGCCTCCTGTGGTGTTTTCACATCACGGACCCCACCGAAACGTGGTTGAGCATCCACCTCAGCTGATGGGTTGATTTTTGGGTGATTTCAAGGGGTGTTACACAAATCCTTATAATCATAGTAAAACCCATGTAAAACCCAACATACCTGTTGATGGTTCAGAAATCCGGCGAGAAAACCACCTACTTGGTAGTATATATCTATCAAACCTTATGAAACCATATGAAACAAGAGATATTCTCCATATCAACTGCGTGCAGGATTTCTTCCATCAACAGTACAATCCCAAACCGCTCGACATGTTGTTCATCATTCACCATTCGTAACTTGTAGTGCGGCTGTCTGAAGGAATTCATCAATCTTGCCCACTAGGATTTTATGAATTCCTGAGTCAAAGTACCAAAAAAATATGAAACCAAAACTTCCTCCCCCGAAAACTAACACATCCCCTGAAAATGAATGGTTGGAAGATGTATTTTCCTTTTAACATGGTCCCTTTTACGGGGACATTCGTTCATTTTCGGGGGGGTACCGCTTCCAAATGTATCTGGGCGAACTACAGGGTGAATTACAATACAAACCTCAAACCATCCAACCCAACCGAAAAGCTCCGAAAAAATGTGTGAACTTATACCCCGAAAATTGCACAAAAATACCAAGAAAAATGATAGTTTGGAAGATGAAGATGTTTCTCCTTTCAAACATGACTATTTTGGGTATCTATCCCATAGGGTTCATGTATGGTATATACATAAATATATATATATACATATTTACCTACATTTAATGTAGTTGTTTTTATGGGATCAATATAATGTAAGTATCTTCTAAATATATAATTACCAGCCATACAATGGGTATGTTAAATTTCCGGAGGGTATATCAAAAAAAATTGGACCATTGACTTGATGGACTCTTCCATCCAAGTTGCCGCGGCGGCCGCGAACTCCGCGCGAGTCACCTGGGTGTTTTTGTTGGGTGACGCAGGGAAGGGCATGTGTTCGATGTATATGGACGACCGGATACAATCCAAACAACAAGACATCATCCAAAATTGAAACATGTGAAGGTGAAAGGAACGTATGATACATCAATGTATAAATCGTTATCTGTGTGTTGCATCGGGATGATTTTGGAATATAGTGAAGGATCAAAGGTGTTGGGGATATGCTCAAATTTGTTTGGATTCTGTTTGAGAATTGTTATGAAGATGAAGGAGATATCACATCACAACTTCAGTTTTGCTGGAATAACAGGATATCCCCAAACCGTTCAAATCGAACGCTGGGTTCACTTCTAACACAGAGCTACTGTAATTAAATGTACAAGGTGTTCCTCTACTAGTTATACATGGGGTTACAACCCCTACAAGTAGGATTATAACCCCAGTTCCCCATGTATGAGGCCATTTATAGGGGGTAATAAGTTATAACTCCATTAAGAACGATGGAAAGGGGGCGGTAGCTTGTAATAAGT
>DF243411.1:0-22345 GCA_000507305.1 Breviolum minutum Mf 1.05b.01 | reverse complement strand
GTTTTGACCTAGAAAAACCTTGGGTAAGGAAATCATGGAAAATTTCATGAAATTTCAGTTGTGAGCAACTGATCCGAGTCCATTACCCACAGGATCCATGTATGATATATTTACCTACATTTGGTTGATTTTTATGGTACAGTAAATGTAGGTTAAATATACCATACATGGATTCTATGGGTTATAGCAGGGGGATTTTTGTAAAGCCTGTTTGTCTATCTCAAGTTGATAGCCTTCAACTCATTTGAACACATATTATCTACGTGAAATTGGATCATAATCCCCAAGTAGAGATTTGGAAACTTTCCGAAAATAGTGGGTGTTTCCCCAAATCATCCATTTTTATAGGGTTTTCCATTATTTTCACCATCCATTTTAAGGGAAAACCCACTATTTTTGGAAACACCCAATTTAAAGAAAATGTGATATCAACCACCGGATGACCTTCTTTCACATCAATTCTCTGGCGAAGCTTTTTGGGCCCTCCGGACACGGCCATCCAAATTGGTGTCCAACTCATCAAATATCTCCGCTTTGGAACGATGCCCAGGAGACACCTGAATGAAGCAACCGGCACAAACAGTATAAAATCCGGTTGAGTCTCAAAATCTCAAAAATCGGTGCCCAACAACCATATCGGGTTTCCTAGGAACAAATCATCAGTTGTTTGGGAGAATTAAGGGTGCAAACACACACATTTCAAAAGCCATGCTGGTCAAACATTATAATATTTGACCTATATTTCCCTGAAATAGCCAGTGTCCATCCCATTTCCCTTCCAACGTTGCTACCCGAATTTGGAAACCCCAAAAAACCCGGTAGTTTTCCGGCCAAATCCGTGGCCTAATTTGACCCACTTCCCACCTGAGCAGCTTGAAAATCTTGAAGACTCACTTCCCCATCACCGTTGGTGTCGAGATGATTAAACAGAGCGGCCTCATTGATCGATCGATCAACAAAGGGCCGGGGGGGAGAAAGTGGTGTTTGAAGTCGATAATTAAGGGTTGCCTTTAGTGGCACTCCCAACTTCCTATTATGTGGCACGCTGGAAGGAGGCTCCAGGTAGGTATTATATATGCATATACTGGCCCAGATATGTATATATAAATATAGATATAGTCAAATGCCTTGTAACATTCATAGATCATACATCATTCATATATCCAAACAAAAAGCCACAGATATTCTAGCATTCTAACGAGAGTTCCTCATCCCTTAGGGGATCATGGCAAGTGCTGGGATGTCCCCAATGAATTTTTTTAGAACATGTTTGTTTGATTTAGGTGGTAGTTGAACCACCGGATTGAAATTGATAGTGGGAAAACTGCCCCTAAGTTTCCAGGTGATCTTCGAATAATGCTTTAAAAGAACGTGTTAAACAGCATATAAGATGGGGCCCCCTAACTACTATAAGTGAATTTGTCCCTAGACCCATTTACAACCATGACTAAATATATTAAATAGGGTTTGCTGGGGTTATAACTACCTTATAACTAGGGGGGCCCCTTCTTGTATAAGTGGGTCGCAGCTTACAATGTTCACTTCATCCAAGTGGGACATCCCATGACACTGAAGCTGAATACAAGGAATGAAGGCATGCTTCGTTATACGGAACCCTCCACGTCAATTTGGACTCATACAGTTTTTCTGTAGCTTCCTCTTGTAAATCTCATCTGTCCATTTTTTCCTCAAAAACACATCGCTCCCAACTTCAGCGATTCAACGCACAAACACACACACACAGACACACTTGAGAGACGGAGGTAGCCCTTTGTATCGGGAGTTGGAAGTGGGAAGTGGGTGATTGAAGCCGTGATTCCAATTGTTATGACTATATAATTACTAGCGGATGTTGGGAGAGGAGGATATATATATATATATACGCATCAAAAAAATGTCTGGAAACCCGAAAAAGGATTGGTACATTTGTGTCTGTCTCTAGATGTATTTTTCCTCCGTTTTTCAATCAACAATGCTCAAGTTCCATGGTTAGTAGAGGTCTGGCACTTTGTTCAAATCGTGAATTGTCGAATGAGAATAGGTATGACTGTATGACTGTATCCTTCCTTCGAACCCACAAAACAACAAAACAGTCCATGTATGTCTCAACGGCAAATCAGTTAAAATAGTATGACCAAAGATATATGCTACCGGAATCTACCGGATATGCTAATCATGGCAAAACCCGTGGAGCAACATTTGACCAAAACAACTACAGTAACAAATTATCCTTCATCCATCATGCAAAGTCCATAGGTCCATGTCTTCTTTTGAAATCAACGTCGCCCGATTCCCAAATTAGGGCCACCCTTTTTATTAGGCGAAATTACCTCACAACAATCACCAAACCTGAGTTTCAGGGGCCCGTTTTTATTGGGCGAAAATACCCCTCACAACAATCACCACCATGATTTAGTCAAAAACACAAGGTGAGGTCAAAAAAAACTTACACCCAGGAAGATGAACATGGTTCACCTACAGCCATCACCCATGAAAAGAAAGGAAAATGATCCTCCAAACCTCCATGGAATTATGTTCCATGTGTACCCAGCATCCATTTTACCCTGCAAAGCATCCACTTGACACGCCGTTTCTTTTTGTTTGTCCCAAGTCACATTACGTCCCTCTGCAGTCGCCAACTTTGGGTTGGCCTCTTGAGAGCGGCATGTTTTTAAGGGAAAAGGGGATACACCTAATAAATGCCCGGCCACTATATAAGGTGTAGATGGGGTTGATGATTAAGGGGCCCCCATTTTTAAAGGGTACCACCATTTTCCCTATATAATGTTGTTTAAGGGGAAGCGTTTACATGTTTGCATTAATGTTTAGGATATGTTGTTCCCATTGCATTACAGGATCTTTGGCATCTCATGACCGGCGACATAATGAATGAACATTTCGGGAGGTTCTGAAGGATGCTCGACTATTAAGATGTATATATATATATAAATAACATTATAGACATATACACTTGTCGTATTGTTGTTTTATTGGTGGTTTTGGGAAACGGGTCTTTTACTCAAAGAGTTATGCTTGCATCTGGAGGTTCATTTGTCACACCTATGGAATCTCACAATCCCTTGGCACCTCTACAATCGTGCAATCATGCAAAACCAAGCCCCAATTCTGGTTTGAAGAGTGTGGCAGTGTGCAATGATTGGAATATTTTAAGACCCAAAAACCTGGACCTGTTTTGCAAATGCCAAACTTCTTTTATTATACTTCCTGCAAATGACACAGGATACATCAGGATACGCTGGAGTATACCCCAAATTGCACTAGTCCTAAGACATCTGAAAAGGATGTTTTTTTTGTGGTAGATCATGATAGAACATAACCATGATATGGGACACATGAGATAGGACTTGCAACACCCTTCGTGTATATCCACAATAGCAACCTAGTCCTAAGACATCCTGATATTTTTTTTGCCGAGCACCCAGCGGACCATTTGACTTTTGAAAAGCAGTTGGAGGATTGAAGAATTAGTCAATGTGTTTGACCCCACATACATCGGGTGCGCTAGGCTCAGGTCATCTGTTGGTTTTCTCGGGGGCACGGACAACTCCTAGGTCAAGTTGCCCTACGTGTGGTGGCACATTGAAACCCTAGTCCTATGTCACCGGTCGGTAATGTTCTCAACCAATGATCAAATGGGTTAAAGTGGCACAAGCTGGTACCTGTCATGAGATATCGTGCTAATCCAAAGATCCACTACTACTGCGAAAGGCAGCCAAATCCTGCACTGCCTAAAGACCTTGGGTTTGAATCAAATAAACCCTGGAAATTTTAACATGGAACCCCAAAATGGAAGTTTGGAAGATGATTTTCCGTTTCAATTGGATTATTTTTCAGTTCTACCCGTTGATTTCAGGGTTTTACCATACAACTGAAACTGACATGGCCCCTGAAAATGGATGGTTGGAAGACTAGTTTCCTTTTGGGGCCCCAGCCTATTTTCAGGGGCGAAGTGATACAGGCAGTGTACTACATAAAAAACTGTGCTGTATCACTATAGATCATGTCTAATCTGACCAAATTGGATTTCCCCAGCACCTAGCTAGTTGATGCTAGTTGGTGGTTGAACCAACCCATTTGATTCATAGTCAAATTGGATCCTCCCACGTACGGGCTTTAAAAAAACTGCTTCAAATCACAAGCCAGCTAGTACTGAATGCTGAATATTAAGTTGATGGTTTGCTATCTCAATAACTCCCCTCCCCCCTCCGATGTTTGTTCGTGAATCCACCTGAGCACCAGCGGAACGAGGATAGGCCTGCAGGAGAATGGCATGCAAGAACAAAACGTGTATGTACAAAACAACAAATCAACAGAAATGATTACAAGTAAAAATGTATATATTGATATCTAAAAAATATGATATACTGTATAATATCAATTCATTCATTTACTTTTTGTTGATTAGACGGAGAAATATCGCACCATGACGGTGATGATCATGATACTCAATCTACCACGGGCAGCAAAACGATACTCAGTGGAATGCTGGGGTCCATATTTCTGGGATGTAGCTGGAATGTCTCCTTTGAATCAAAATTCCGAGTCTCAACAGTATAGAAGTCATACCAAATACCCTCCCGGGAACTAACATACGGTTGATGGAAGACATCCTGCACCAGTTTGAAGGAAGTTTCCCCCATGTTTGGCAGGGTTGCATACATCCCAGGTGGTGCAGGATTTCTTCCATCAAGAAAAGAATCCCCAAACTACATCAATCCTACTTTGATTTGCTTCAATATTCTTTGATTCTTGGACTACCAAAACACAGTCAATGAATGATTTTTTCCAAACGGTGATGAATCATGGTGGTTCAAGTAAAAAGGAGACTTGTCGCCCAATACTGCCACCATTTTTTTTCTGAACCCCCCTACCCCCAAATTGCCATGAATGACCCTTGGGAAAAAACATCCAAACTCTAAGGAGACAGTCACCACCACCAGGATGTGTTTTTCCTGAAAAAACCCGGAACCTTGGCCGTGGCTGTTGCAGTCCTGTTGGCCAAACGGACCGTTTCGGAAAGGCGGCAGGAATTTTCATACCAAAGTAGAAGGCAACAAATGATGTGTGTAGGTAGGCTAATAGGATCTAAAATAGGTGAACAAACCCCTAGGATCCATGGGACTGGTATGTTTACCTACTACATGAAAACCATAGATCTAAACCAATAGTAGGTAAACATACCAGTCCCATGGATCCTATGGGAAAAATCAATCTAAATATACGTAATGGAATTTATTTTCATCCAAAGAGATAAGAGTTTTAAAATTAACCACTTAGAATTGCGACTTGTCAAAAGTTGCTTAAAAAACGGTTGCAAACGTATTCCCCATCATGTGTTGTTTCAACTAAATTAACGCAACCAAATCTGAAAACAAATAGCGAGTTGTAGGCTCATTGATTTCCTCTTTTCCCTGGGCTCAAACTCTTTGTTGGAAGGCAACTGGTTCCAGAAATAAATAGGTGGCTGGTGAAATAATATAACACACTGTCATTGTGCATGCTTAAATATACATATACAATAGGGATATACATATATATATATATATAAACATTATTTTTTGTTGCTGTTTACACAAATACATAAACACTGTACATACTATCATGATCAAATTAATACATAGATACCACCTTCGCCTTACTGGAAGTATAAGGGAATATGAGGCTGAAAATTTCGAATGTTCCCTGGGTGGAAATTTGAATGTTAGCTCCTGCGGAGTCTGGATGGTGATATGGCCACATCAAGCTCAACTATGAATTTTAACTTCTGCAGAGACGCCTGCAAAAAAACAATCCTGAGACACCTGCTTCTATGCAAAAACATGCGAAAAACGAGGAATTGGATTTGAAAACCATTCTTGTCTACATGTTGCCTTGGAGCACGTTGAGGGGACTTTCATTTTCTCCAATTTGATGAAAGGACACGTCGCTTCAAATTGCAATCAATTGAGGTAAGCTATTGTGATTGGGGGGCCGCAAACGTCTGATGCCACGCTCACTCTCTGCACTTTTCCAACGCGCGGTTTTGGCGCACGAACAAGGCAGCACACTGGAGCACCAGATCGTTGCGCAGGGCAATTACTGTACTCCCTGATCCACATATGAAGCATAGTCTGGAAAGCGGACCTCTATTAGGTCTTTGAAAGTATCTTCCATGGCCCGGGTGGGGCTGGTGCTGCTTTCGGTTTGGGTTGGCGTCGTGGTGGAGGGTGAAGGCGCCGATGCGCCTGTTGGTTGAGAATTTCGAGGTTTTCGAGACGGTTGTCTTCTTTGAGACCGTTCGAATGGTGGATTGCATGGGGTGGGGGTGGCAGGAGGGTTGCAAAATGCCTTGCGGCATCGAAGGCCAGCTGCCGACAAAAATTACCTTCCACCCGTTTCCACTTGCATCGACCACATCCAAAGGGGCTAGACAGCGGCATTCATCTGCGTCATCTGCGCACGCCCAAAGGAAATGAAATTCACATGTTGCCCCACGACAAGGCATCACTCTCCAGTAGCTAGTTCAAATTCGGGTTTCAACCTGTTTTCCTGCTGGAGTCTGGAATTTGAATGTCACCCCTAGTCAATCAATGTCAATCATACTGAAACAGCAATTCGGATTTCAACCAGCAAAGTTGCATCTGGCCAAATTATTATATTTCATGAACTTGGGTTTTCCTGAAATAAGGGGATGTCCCTTACTGAACCACCATTTGGGGTCAGGTCGTGTGAGGTCGCTATAATTTGACCAGTAGAATGATAATGTGCATAGTTCTGAAATTTGAATTTCATCTGAGAACATCACAGTAATGCACTGCAGACAGGAAAAGCTGGAATTGAGAATTTCCAACTGTTGGAAATGTGATTTCTACCCCAATTTGTATAAGGATGTGTAAGGTATTTCTATATCTATCCGCCGCATTCCCAAACACGAAAAATCGAGGGACCATCTTGAAAGGAAAGTAATCTTCCAAACATCACTTTTCAGGGGCTATGCTTAGTTTTCAGGGGAAGCTGTACGAATTCTAGGCTAGAATCCCACTCTTTTTTGTAGGAGAGGTTTCAATCAACACGCCCCAAAACCTAGATATTTTTTTCATCAGAATCAGATTTGGAGTTCCTTTTAAGGAGATGCATCCACCATTCTGATCAGGGACGTGATCACGATCCACCAAGAATAGGATACAAAATAGGACATACAGAAGATTCATCCGTTAATGGGTGTATACCTCCTTGGTATACCTTCCCTAAAACAAACAGTTCGCCCCTGAAAATAGGCCATCCCAAAATTTCAAAAGCAAACTATAGTCTTCCAATCATCCATCCTCAGAGGCGAACTATTAGTTTCAGGGAGGGTAGCTTGGAGAATCATCGCAGTCAGTAAGTGGTTAATAACCATGGTTAGTAAGTCCCCTAAGGATCGGGTGGTTCCCCTTCCAAATGCCATTTTTCTTGTGGGGTTGCTAGCTACTTACAGGTCCTTTTTGGAATGATCCTCCAAGTATAGGTTGTCTCTTTTTTGAATCTACCAAGAATCATGTCCCGAATTTTTGTCGCACCTGGGAGCATTTGGAACCAGCTCAATGCCCACACCTTTTTTTGGGTGGGTTTTTTGGCCATTAGGATCGATGGGACGGGACGATGGTATAGTTACCTACATTAAAAAATCCCATTAAAAATCAACCACTTATTTAGGCCAGTATACCATGGATCCTATGGCTATGGTAAAATCAACATCTCATTTAATATAAAATGTTGGTATCCTAATCTTATTCAGACCCTGGTTCAATGGAATTCCATGAAATTATTATGCTGGGCTAAAATGATCCTCATGATAGAGGGTAATAGCAACCCTTCAAGATAAATTCTACTCTAAAGGCCCCCCTCACAGTTCATCACATCATATCATATTTCAAAGATGAGAAAATTACAAGGCTTGTACGCTCTCATTGTTTCATATCAATTTTCATTTCTGTCGCTATAGTAAAACTTTGCTGTTACAAATCGTATCACTGGAAGAAAACCCAGAGGATTTGAAAAAACATGGTAGGAAAACGGTGCATATATCAACCTAGAACCCAAGGGTCGACCTCCTTTTGTTGGGATCAGTTGACCGGCTCAATTTCATGGGTTGAATCTTCCCAAATTTCAGTTCACCAAGAAGCATAAGCACGTGATGGAACAAACAATATATCTTGAAGTTTAGTTGGTTCAGAACAAAAAAAACAACCACCTTGCTTGGTAACAAGTTCCGAAACAAAACTACCTCATCTACCCAACCACCCACAGAATTTTTCAAACGAAAATGACAACCATAATAAAAGGGAACCAATTCCTGGCTAGAAAAAACACACCTCTTCCGCTCAAAAAAAGACAAACCTCCGAGTTTTTCACTAAACTAAGGGACCAGGCTTTCGCTAAGTGCCTCAACGGGGAGGTGACCAATTTTTGGCACGGACATGGATGTTTCCAAAAATAGTGGTACCCCAAAATGGATGGTTTATAATGGAAAACCTTATCAAAATGGATGATTTGGGGGTACCCCTATTTTTGGAAACACCCACATGCCAACACACGAAGAGTTATCCAATGCATTTTTTCCCCCTGTGGTTTGGTCATGGTAAATATCATCATTATGGCTTCAAGTTCCAGGGCTAAATGGTCTAAACTCCCATGGTTTTTTTCCCTATTAATAGGGGATGGGCATCAATATAAATAGTAGGGTTTTATGATAACCCCCTTGTTAGGATTCCTGTCATTGAAGTTGGGAGGAGTGTATACTCAATATAAGGAGTTGAAAAAAAAAACGCTGGGTTGTAGTTTGAAAAAAAACATATCTAGTATGAAGATAGGAGGCCTTCATATAGACGACATCTATTTGAACTCAAATGGACCGTGACTAGAGACACCACAACTGACAATACTAGGTGGTGGTTTTAAGCCNCCCCCCCCCCCCAAAAAAAAAATGGTTGTTTTTCTTTTCTACCTAGCAAGTCTTTGTGACCTTTTTGGGATGGTTAAGTGACCCTTTCAAAATCCTTTCAAAGGTCAAGTGACCTCCAACTGGGGAATCAAAAGGTCACATTGAATCACCTGGTAGATATTTCTTTATCCTTTTCCAAGTTGGTTCCCCCCAAAAAAATATCAGGAGTTCCAGCCGTTCGAACATTTTCCGCCTCTACAGCGTCACGCAACCAACGGGTCTCCTCAAAGGTACGGAAGGATGTGAAGAAAACCTGTAGGCTTCCTATGATAAGCTGAATCCAAATATGTATATGATTGTGAATATATAAATTATCATGGTGTATATATATATATATACGTATTCTATATGTATATGTTGGCTTTGTGTGTGTGTGTGTCATATCTGTATGTTATTTAGCAATATTTTTATATGCATGGAGTTTCCAGTCATTGCACTCCGAGATTGCTCCGCTGAACGGTCAGATTGCCACATGAATCCGGATGAAAGGTCACTAGTTGGTGGTTTCAACCCAATTTCAAAAATATGAGCCAAATTGGATCATTTCCCCAAGTAGGGATGAACATATAAAAATATTTGAGTTGCCACCACGTGAACGGTCAGTTTTTGCATGTCAAGTCGGCAAGCTTCATGAAATGGATGGGAATGGGCATAGAATGGTATAGAACCTCACACTCCAGACAAAAAAAGCTAGGAATTGCCACCATGACAGTGTATTAGTATAAATACATAGATGTCTATATCTACCAGCCCAAACTGTTTTATTGCCATGTTAGGTCACAATTTGCAGATGTTTTTTTTCGAAAATTCCAAATCTCTAAAAACATCCACATCTTCCTACCAGGATTTTGGAAGATATTCCATTGACAAATGGGCCTTCCACTATCTCCCTCCTAGATCAGGAAACCTCTTCCACTGCTTCCACCATTTGTCGCTGGGCACTCTCAACAACCTTGAAAGATAACACCAGTCAAATGTGGAGTCGTTGGTGAAACATGGCCAATAATGGGTGCTTTGATGATATCAACCGTTTTTTTTAGAAGCATGAACAGTGATTCAAAACTCCTTGTGACATTCCATGGTACTGGGTTGGTGACGAGAGATTCTTCATTAGTGGCTTATTATAATACCTATTTAGCTTCCTACGTCTAGCCTTTAACCAGGGTGAACTGATCACTGCTTCTTGAGCTTCCGCACTTCCAATCGATGCATAACGTTACAATCCTCGGGCCGATGAGGCTGGATGTAAAAAAACTGACGAACCATTTGGGATGGCACAAACCAACATCAACAAAAAACACAAAATCCACACACATATTGGAAAACATGTTTTTCCGGGTTGGATCAAAGGTGTTCCTATACTATTAGGGGGTTATATTTCATCCTAAAACACCAAACGTAACTCCGGCCTTTATGAATCTGCTTGGGGCGGCAATCCGAGGCTGAAAATTAGGTGTCAACATGTGCCAAAACGATTGATATCCGCTTTAGGGTGAGGATGCCTGAGACATGACCAACCCACAATGGAAATCTGTGCCAGAAGTGGAAAGTCTGTGCCAACGTTTTGTAAAAGTCTTTTTTCATCATGATCATTTTACAAGGGATCAGGGACTGTGATAGAAAACAACTTTTCTCCTCACGGGAATCAGTTCCATCACACAAAAACCCTATGAAACAACCAAGCAGTATCCAAACAAAAACAAAAGGATTTCATTCCAGTATTTAGAAATGACAACACTTGCTCAAATGGATGTGTTAAAAAAGGACGCCGTTGGTCACTAACTCCGATGAACTGGTGAACCATACGAGTATAGCTGACTCGATAATGTAGCTTCGCTGAAGCAACGAGGGAACACCTCTCCCACTTGGGAAAAAAGGAAACCTGAGCTTGAACAAACCTTAATTTGTAGATTTTATTGAGAAGTCAGAAATTCTTCCCAGGAGAGCTTTTGCACTTTGGGTGGAAATTACTCTATGGTAAACTAACATAGCAATGGAACATCCCCATTTCTAATAGGAAATACATCTTCAAAGGGTGGATTTTTCCCCTTGCTATGTTAGTTTACCGGACTGTAACTTCAAAATTCGAAACCTGATTTAATGGCAATTCTGCCAGGATAAAACCTGGCTACCCAAAACCATCCATCTTTTTGGGCCTTGAAATCGGGTCATCACTTGGCTCGAGATTCATCCCCAAACCTTGTGGATGATTTCAGATCGTGACAAAGGTTGGTAGGATTTTGAGTATTATTTTGTTTCTAAGTAATGTTTGCGGGCGAACCTATAAACAAACAAGATCAACCAATTGTTTGGCCTACTGTAAGGACACGCCCCATAGTTGTAGAGTAGTGTTAAACCTCCCTGAAACTAACAGCTCGCCCCTGAAAATAGGAGATTCCTACTGGAAAGCACCATTTCTTTAGGGTAAAACTGGGAGGGTACCTCACCTCCAACAAGCAGGGGTCATGAAATTACCAAACAATGCACTATTATTCCGGAGAAATCCCTTAAAAAAATACCGGACATTTGCATATTTTGCATTGTTTGATTCCCCCAAAATAGGTAATTCAAAGATCCCTGACAAATCACCGTAATTTTGAGCGGGTAAAGCACCTCCATAGCACCGAGCACCGCATGATCCAATTCTGTCTTCACCTCAACAAAAACGCCAAGGGTTTTTTTTCGGTACATGAAGTGACCAAGAAAACAGAAATTGGAAATACAGTGAATAATATAGTAATGGGTAAAAAAGTTAGTTAATTATCAAATACTATGAAGTATATAATTTATAAATAATGATATAATATACAATATTGATTTCAAATGCAGCAAACAGTAATATATGGCATGAAATAAAACAGACAAATCAAATGCTGTTTGGGTTCAATAATTCCCATGAATCATGGGCTAAGAACCAAAACTCCTTGCAGGTTATAACAATTCATCCCCGATCATATATCATAAATCATATATATATATATACATATTGGATATACTGGATATCTACATAACATACGCCCCACAAATCCAGCCTATTTGACCTTAATTGCAGATTTTTGTTTCATAAATCAACCTTTTATTTTCACCTTCGCAACCCTCATCCTCAACGCATCTGGTAACCAAGGTCATGGACAAAGACCCGCAAACGTCCTTCAAGGACGCTCACCGAGGAGGCCTGGAGCAACCGGAGCCAATCGAGCAAGCCAAAAAATGGGGAAAAAAAGTGGGAGAAATTCCGGGAGTGGTGGAAAAATGACGGGGATCCGTTTCAAACAGCAAAGAAGCAGGGTAAGAATAATCCCGTATATGCAGCCCTAAGGATCCAGGTATATCCAAGAAATCTCCAACAAAACCGTTCCTGAATGGACCGCGAAAAAACCGGAGTACCTAATAGCTCGATCGAAACTTACTAAACGGGGTCCGTTGGTAGGGTCCCATTCAATTTTTGATGGAAGGTATGTCCTAAGAACCCGGGATTTCCCCTATTCTGGGGATAGGATTTTTCGACCATTAATCCTACTCCATCGCGAGGGGTCTGGATTCTTAGGGCACAGTAACCTGTTGGCAAAAAAAACAGGTGGTAGTCGGGCAATGACCCAATTGAAAAGTATTCAAACTAGATATCTCACCCTTCAATAGAAGTGAATATAAAGAGACATATGTTTGAAAGCGCAACTTAGTGATACTTGGAAAAAAGAAGTGTTGGCGTTGAACCTTAGTTTTCGGTCTCCTTACAGTGTTCATACCCCCAAACTATTGTTGGGACGATTGTATATTAACCTAGATGAATAGTTGATGCTTATGGTTTTCATGTATGTAAATATATCCCAAATGCTACATTTACCATAGATTTCAGCGAAATGTAGGTAACTATTCCATACATGGAGCATATATAGGTACAATCGTCCCATGGATGCTCCGGGCACTCGACTCAAACCTGCAAGCCAATCATCTTGCTCTCAGATCGCACAAAGGCCTGGTCGAGGTGTTGAATTCCCCCCTTGCTGGGTGTGTTTTTTTTCCACGCAAAAGATGTCATGCAGTGCAGGTACCTAAAATGGAGGAATCCGAAAACCTATATATAAAGCTAATATTATGGATACTGATACGGCCTATATTAAGGGAAGCCTTTCCACCCCCCCAATTTTTTAGCCCGAAAAATTCAGCTTCAGGAGGAAACCCTCTAATTTAGGTAGCTGAAATTCTTGGTGATTTCACAAAAGCTACATTCCTTTCCATCACAAGGATTCCTAAGAAGCTTCACCCAATCACCGGGCTAACCCCATTGATGAATCTCTTGAGGTCTTTGAAAGCTAACTTCACCAATACATGAACCAGGAATACATCCGAAACTACAAACACAATTCTAGTTGGCGGTTTCAACCCCTTTGAAAAATACAAGTCAAATTGGATCATTTCCCCAAATAGGGGTGAACATAAAAAAAAATTGAAACCGCCACCCAGAATTTGGTACTATTACATATTGTATTCCCTTACTNACATACATGGGCAACAAACAATGTTTTTTTCAAATGACTTGGCCAACTATCATTTGCACATGCTTTGTGGAACAAATGGCATAGGGAAGATTTACGTGCACGGAAGCAATGGGGTTGGGTGTTAGGGCCCAAATCATCCAAACGATATGCAAGTTGGACGTGTTTATTATTTGACAACAGCCACGTTGCAACATTGATAACTATATCTTGTAATACACATCGAACAAGTGCAAAATCCTCCCAGGTTCTTTGGGTACTGGTATTGAATGATATATAAATGTTGCAGATCATATCAAGAATTGCTCAACACTAAGGACACCAAAAACCCACTCCGACTGGTTTCATCATATTTTCTTGTGACCATCGCAGGCAAACTCATCTGTGATTTTTCATCTGAGTTTATTCATTACACCCCAAAATTCAACCATAGCCCTGAACAAAATGGTTGGAAGATCTATATACTTTCCTTTTGGGAAGCCTGATTTTGAGAGGTCGGTTATGTTAAACTTCGGGGGTGTATAAGATCAACAAACCAGCTTTTTGTTGGGCAATTTTTGTTGGTCATTCTGATTCTCCAAACCACCCCAAACTTGGTAGCAATTCACTCCACTATTTGTCACCCCTAGAAAAACTGGCTGCTTTGCATGATCAAAGAGTCAAAGGTTTTTTTGTTTTTACACCCCTGAAACTAACATAGCACCTGAACATGGTGGTTTCTAACAGGGATCTCCTTTTCCAGAGGTCCATTTTCGGGTGCTATGTTAGTTTCAGGGAGGGTAAGTCATTTTGGGCAATCTGATTATTGTAAGAGCCTATCCTTGCCATCAATTCTCTGACCCAAAGTCGTCCCCATCAATTCATTGAGCTCCAATTTTGCTCAAGGGAGCTTTGCTGAGAAAGAAATCCTTAACAAGATCCCTTGGGTGGCGGGGGTTAGCCAGGGTTATTCCAAAATAGTGGATAACCCCTTAAAAATGACCATAAATCAAAGAAACTGGATTTAGATACTAGGTGGTGGTTGAAGCAACCCCTTAAATGAAAAACATATGTGTCACATTAGATCATTTCCCCAAGGTTCGGCTTGAACATCAAAAATCTTTGAAAAAAACCCACCACCGATACAGATGATGTTGGGAACTTCACACATCAAAGCTTGGGATTCTCAGTGGAGATTTTTCACCCGGAAATTTTCGAAATACGTTACGGTGAGCTAAGAAATCCCACCAATCCTAACCCATTGATCCTCAAGTCCTGCTTGCAAATCCGGGGAAAAAAAAACCGCAGCAAGGCCTGTTTTTCCATGCTCTCGGCCAGGCGCTCCACCATGGAAGCCTAGGGTGTGGGTGGGCCACAACCCATTGTGTCCAGTAATAGTCCAACGAAAACAAAGGTGTAAATCTAAAAAAAAAAATCTTGAAACCCACCAAAAACCAGCCGCTTGTAATTCTATTTTGGGCTAAAAAAATCCTGGATTCAAAAGAACCTGTTTTTGGTTTTTCCAAGTCTATGTACTCATCTGTCATTTTGACAAATTCGTTGGGTCCCTGGATGCCGGATCTTGATATCGATCGAACACTGAAAGAAGGATTCAAGGCTTGTCCATCTTCCCAAGAGATCTGAAGATACATCATACTTCATGAAAAAAACACATCTCCTATCAATATCACAAAGTAAGTGTAAGTTGTAGGTTATAACAGAACACTTTACTTTGCGATTGGCTTCCCCTATTTTCAAATCTCCGATTGTCTTGTACCTTGACATACCTTGTTGTGGTTGCCCTCCACCCATGCAGCTGGAGCCGCTGATGTAAATGGGAGGTAAAACTGTGAAACAAACATCAACTCAACTGGCTTGAAGAGGTATGCTTGTTGAGAATTGAGGAATCCTACTGTTGATGGTTCAGAAATCGGGTTCACCAGTTAATATGCGGCATCTACTACATCATTTACAATACATCCCAGGTGGTGAGCTGAATTTCTGAACCATCAACAGTATGGGAATATTGTGGTTTTTGTCTACTTATGACTAGGAATCAAATATCTAATCATATCTAATCTATAGATTCTATAGGAAACTCAAACTTGAGATGCATGATTTGAGGACCAGCAAACTTAAAATGGAAACCACTTCAAGAGCTCAATCAAACCGTCCTATTTGCCATGATCCATTTTGAAGTCATGAAACTTTGAAACATTCATATACCCTCCCTGAAACTAACAGTTCGCCCCTGAAAATAGACCACTGAAAAAGGAGATTCCTATTGGAAACCAGCATTTTTTAGGGGCTATGCTAGTTTCAGGGAGGGTATTTCAAATTTTGGTTTTAAGCTGTATCGGTTCAACGAAGTTCAACCTCACCTGAACTGAAATCGGGGAGACATGAATCAATGAAACACCCTACCTTTTGAAGCACCTCCCTGGCGAGACCAACGGAAAGAGGCCCAGCTGGTCGTTTTTCATGACTCCAGAAAACTCACTCAAAAAATTCCCGAGCCTTGCATGATCATAGGAGGATCATTCCGACAAGGTATATAAGTAGTTCGCAACTCTGGTTTGGGTTTGTCCCCTAACTGCGGTTGATGCGGTTGTGGGGCCCCTTCCAAATGGTCTATATAATGGCCTATACGGGGGGCTGATCCTAACTACTTTCAAGTCCTGGGATGATTCCCCCAAGTATCCCATGTTGGCAACTGCCATTTTTCACCCCCAAATCATCCGACCTTTTTTGACGGTCCAAAAAACACGAAATCTGGTGATCTGTATCGGAGCGCAGCTGGAATGATTCGTTTGAATGATAATAGAATCCACTATAGATAATTCATAGCCCTCCTAACTACCCCCATCAAAACTAGCCCCATTTCAAAACTAAGCCCTTATTTGTGGTTGGGGGTGCAGATTTCCAGGCAACAGTTCCGAACTCTCAATTTTTTGGGAATCCCCAGACTGCTTGTTCTGTCTGGTGCTTGCTGAGTTCGACCTTGACGCGCCATGCTGAAGAACAAAGAGTTACCCTCCAGGGGATGGATACATATCCCACCAAATGGGAAGTTTGGAAAATCATCGACTCAAAATGCCATTTTTGGGGAAAAATGTTAGTTTCCTGGAGGGTACATGTACAAAAATCGAACAAATCAATTCCAAAATCATCATATGGGTGTTTCCAAAAAATAGGGGTGTTTCCCCCAAAATGGATGGTGAAAATAATGGAAAAACCCTATTAAAACTGGATAATTTGGGGGAAAACCCTATTTTCGGAAACATCCATATTACATGGCACCTGACCATGTTTGACTGGGAACAAAAACACATCATCTTTATTAGGGTGGTGGTCAAAATGTTGGTTCCTGATCTTTGCCCCTATATAACCGCAATTCCACTGGGGTCCCGCTTCAAAAAATTTGGGAAGTCTGAAGGGTTTATGTTAAACCACCTATTTCTGGGGTCATATCGCTTTTGGAAAAAAAACACCCTCTGGTAAACAGGCATCAACGCTTACTTTGTTGGGCATACCCAAGTGATACTCCCAAATTATGCTGGGACCCCTTGCATGGCAATCCAATCACTGACACCCCCGAAAACGAACATGTCCCCTGAAAATCAATGGTTGGTTCAAATGTACAGTATATTTCCTACTGAAACATAAAATCGTCTTTTTTAGGGGACATGCCCGTTTTCAGGGGTGTACTAATAATTGATTAACTAGTTGGCGGTTGAACCAACCCATTTGAAACATATTAGTCAAAATGGGTTCATCTTCCCCAACTAGTGGGTGAAAATAACAAATATTTGAGTTGCCACCACCCAGTTAAGTGCTGTATATCTAAAATATACGCCGTTAGCATGGGCCCAACCCTCCGACCTTTGCCGTGTGACAAAACCCAAAAAAACGGAACCCGCAACGAAAAAACATGAAAACAACACCAAAACAACCACACCAAACAGAACGAAATAACTAAACAAAACAAAAAACATACTAATTAAACGGCAAATACATCAATACAAATCAAACAAAACACAAATCCCAAACACTAAAAATAATTCCAAAACAACTTTACAGGTAGCACCAAACAATCCCAACAACAACAACAACAACAACAACAACAACAACAACAACAACAACAACAGCCTACACCCCCACCTGCTCCGTCAAGGCCATGACCTTGCCGAAAGTTCTTTTTCTGGGGGTTACAAGGGGCGGTGCTTTTGAACATTTCCAGAGATTCTACCTATCAAAAACTAATGAATCAACATGAAGGAAGGAAAAAAACATGAGAACCAAAAAATAAATCAAACTGGAATCCAAAACACTTGAAATAAAAGAAAAGTCGAGTTTTCTCCACCAACAAAAAGAAGAGGCGTTCCATCTTGGCACCAATTGTTGATGTTAAAGACTTGGGCTACTTCCCCAGGCAAGTTGGACAATTCAGTAGAGCTGAATTTTCAGCAAAAGTCTTGGAAGATAACAACCCTAAGCCACTGGTGGTTGAACAACCCACTTGTCAAAATATGCGCCAGGTCCAAAATGACTTCATCTTTCCAAAAACCAATTCTAGTGTGAAAATGAAAAAACCTTTGAGAAACCACCACCCTGGACCCTGGACTCCAAAACTACAATTCTGAAAGCCCGATTTAAATAGTAAGCTAGTTGGAAACTTTGGGAAGATGAAGTTTCCCTACTTGAACCTACTACTAGTATGTAACAAACCTTGTTCCATGCAACACCCCCAACTTCAAAACCAACCTGCTCTTCCAGTTGCACTGGCGTCCGGGGAAAGGCCTGGTTTGTGCGACATCTATGGTGTGATGTGAAATTTTTGGCGTTATCACATAGATGACCTGGTTGTAGCTGAAGTAAAACTACCATGAAACTGAAATTACAACTTCCAAGTAGTAACTCGGGGTGATTTTTGAGGCGTTTTACCAGCCAGTAAGCAACATGGATCTCTCACTCTAGTTGTTGAACGTTTGCAACATGGAACAGCAGCCATATTTTTTCTAGTTTATACCATAAGGTGATTTGCTACAACAAACCCACACAATGCACTATTTAAACAAGAAATCCATGAACGTTGCCATAGACTTGCATTTAGTTTGATCTTCCCAACAAGAATATAAATTAATGATCCCTGTACAACTCATATATAGCAACTGTTGCTTTACATACTGTCGATGGAAGAAATCCGGCTAACCAGTTGAGAAAACGGTAGTTATATCTCCCATTACCTACAATGGTTTTAGCACCATCCAAAAGGTGGTTGGCCTTGGGATTTCTGAAGCATCAACAGTATCACTTGGATATGGCAGACTCCCCCTCACTTGGTGCCTCGCTTCTGCCAGGTCCCGCGGGATCCGTGGGATCTGGTGGTCCGCCATGACGGGGTGCTGGTATCCGGCCTGCGCCATCGGGAGGCTCCTGCCGGGGATGCGGTGTCCAGTTTCACGAGGTGTCTCACTTGGATGTCCCGTTGGAAGTTAGGATCAAAGGTTAGGATCAGTGGGTTATAACCCCAATATATCACATTTATAAGTAGGTTACAACCCATTTACTAACTTCCTGGGACGTCCAAGCAGTCCTCCTGTAGATAATCTGGGGGCCTAGGACGTTCAGACAAAGCTCACCCCTTCTGACTGCTGTGGTGCTCGGGACATGATGCCTCTAAGGTGCACCCCGTGAATTATATGTTCTACGGCTGATAACCAGTGGAAAGTTGAACCAACAACCCGTGTCAGGAATTATACCTCAACTAGCCTAGTGCAATTGATGCCGAAGACCTTGATTCACTGATAACCCTCGACAAAACAAAAGCAAGTGAAGCACAATTGTTTTTTAGCACTTGAGCCAAAGTATGTAGTGGCAAAAGATGAGGACAACCCTTTCTGGATTGTACTCTGATTGGCGATTACCGCAAAAGTTGTCTGGGGAAAAAGGTTTCTGGTGTCCATGCCTTCATCCGAGTCGATTCCTGCGTGCACGGTCGCTCGCATACCTCCTCGCCACACGACGACCCCTCCGGCCTGCATTTCAGCCTCACATGGTTTTTCCCAAATGGGATTGATACATGGCGCTGCTCCCAACACGGTCACTACTACCTCGTGATGTCCATCTCCAAAGACCATCATGTCAACTCGGTGGTATTCGCCACGGAGTTGTTTCTTCCATGTCATTGAAAAAAAACCCGTTGCCATCAAAAATAGACACCAACTGGACAAGATCTAGTTGGTGGTTTCAAACCCCTTTGAAAAATATTAGTCCAAATGGAAACCTTCCCCATGTAGGGGTGAAAATAATGACAAGATTCACTGGCCGCAAAAAAAAAACGCAGGTTCCTTCCAGATGTGGAAGCCGACTTGGGGTTTCAAGCACCGGTTTCCCCCTCCAGAGTCATTTAAAACTTATTTTGAACATATGACTGAACAGGCATTATACCTATACAGTATACATTTGTATCTATATATATATAAAGCACATCCATCAAAACAAAAACAACTATNACCAAAGAATAGATAACATCATAACATTCATGGAATATAAATGTTCAACCGCATTTGGGGTGATCCGTAGAACAAGTCGTCATATTACGATAGTAAAAAGGGTGAGATACCATATATATATATATATATACATATGTATATGAATACAAAATGATCAATGATACCAAATGTGATTTAGGATATAAAGGAAACAAATAACGAATGAATTATATTAATCAATTTCCTTAGATTCACACGGTCGACCTTGCCGGTCGACAGCAACATGATCATCGACTCCGTACGTCGCTCCACGGACAAATGTCGCTACCCAAAGTGGGCCAATCTCACCACGGTTTTCCTAGGGTTATAACCCCCCCTGAATGGAGTTATTTCACCCTACATCATATGACTGGTAGGCTTCCACCTTGTATATCAATCATCAACTGGAGTACTTGTTGGGTTGATGAACGTCCAATCTTTTTAGAGATTTTAGATTCGCAAATGGAGGTGATTGATCATGGAAGGTACTCTTCATGGACAGAATCCGACTATATAATAAGTGGTTTGGAGAGATGAAAGACACTGTAATTTGATGGAATTCATGGTTTAGCTTTTATAAATCAACTGGGTAGCAAAATTTGTGATCCAGCAGCTCTACTGAGTTCCTCCATTTTAGCTCCCTGCGTGAAATGTTTGGTGACATATTCCCTCCCCGGCCTGCACTTTGAGTGCCTCCACCTGCTTTTGAAGATCACTGACCTCGATTTTGGGGGTGATATCGAAAGAAAACCCAGTGATGATGAAAGGGTTGTTTCCTTCCCATGCACCAATTACTTAGCTGCACACAGGCAGGGTTATAGGGTTATAGGGTTACAAGTCTTGAACCTTGTGTATGTGCAGCTGAGATTAGGATACCACATGTTTTTCAATTTTTTGTTTCCAGTCGGGTGCCGTGGAATGCAAGTTTACAGACTTCATCTACTTCGATCAGCAATTGTTATTTGTCCTTTTTTGGCTACGAACGGCAAAAATAAAAAGCGTAATCCCACATCATGAAACAAATTCTTTTACATACGTTCCCATGCATAGGCTCCATGCATGCATCTAAATTTACCTACATTTGGTTGATTTTTTCATGGTGTTCATGTAGGTAAATGTACCGTTTGTCCCATAAAAATATGTAAACATTCTTCTGGGAAGTATATATATGTACATAAATATGTGTATACATGTGTATATACATACCTATGTAAAATGGATGAGCGCCGGTCTTATGCCAGCTTGTCATNTCCTCCAAGGTGCTGGTGATGCCGTCCACCTGGAGGTGAACTAAAACCACACCGTTTTGGATGTGTAAGTTGCCATTGCCATATATCATTATATCCATGGTGAGTTATAACCTATGTGTATATATAACCATATATAACCATTACTTTTATTGGATGTGTTAATAACCTATGTGAGTTATATAGATTATATAAGTATGATGAACAAATAAAATATATACTCATTTTGGGTGAGATCAAACTATACTGTTGTAGTTGGTATCTCGCTTGGGTGCGGTTTTTTTTTCCGATCCACTGCCACCCGTCTTGAAGAAATATGATCAATGGGTTGGGAATCAGGAATTCTGACCCCTTAATACAGTTGATGGAAAAAATCGAGCACCACCTGGGATGTCTAAATCATGTCTAAATCCCTGTAAACCCATGGGACATTACTACCGCTTTCTCAACTGGTTAGCGGGATTTCTTCCATCAACAGCATTAGCAGAAATGATGCCGGTATATACCTGGAACCTGTGAATGTCCTATATTTTGGGGCGAATGAATCCTCTAAAAGATTCGGCCCGAACTTTTCTCCATTCAAGGGCCTTTTTCGGGTCATCAAAGGGTTCCAGGTTTGGACCAAAAAAACCATGCAAGGTTTGAAGGTTTTGAGTCTTATGAGTCTTAGAAATGTTGGTATATAGCACCTAAAAATGATGAATTTTACTATCAGAACAAATATATTACCTGGAACCCAAATGGGGCCACTCGTTTTGATTAGATCAGTCTTGCTTTGGAGGGTTGACCTTCAAAAATAGAGGTCATTTAGGCTCGGCTCCAGGTAAATAGATATACTTATATAAATATATATTTACGTATGTAATATATTCATTTCATTTATTACTTCTCTTGCTCAACAACATCATATTTTGTTCTGATCTCTCTTCTCAAGGTCGGTCACTGCATTGCTTGTTCTTTTTCAGTTGGAATATGTTGCTTGTCCGTTTCGAAATGCTACATGGGAATTCTTCACTTGAAGTCTGTCGGAGTAGCTCCTATAGAAATCACAGTGGAAGTCAAACACATGTCAGTAATTAGTGCCCTTGGGCCAACAAAAGAGGCAAA
>DF243410.1:15641-40554 GCA_000507305.1 Breviolum minutum Mf 1.05b.01 | reverse complement strand
AACTAAATAATAATATCAAATTATCTTAATATATATTTTTTTTCAAAATTATTTTTATCAAAAAAACATAGAAAAAATAAGATATAATATATTTTTTGTAATTTATATTAAAATTAATTATCTTATATTAATATTAATATTTTATCAATACCTTTTTATAATTCAAAATAATAAATTATATATTATTATTTCCTTCTTTTAAAAAAAAAACATTTTATAATTATTCAAATATTTATTTATAAATATAAAAATATTTTATTATATATATATATCAAAAAGAAAATAAATATATATAATAATATTTAAGGAAAATGCCATGCCCAAATATAGAGTGTTTTATATCGATTATAAATTTCAAATATCGATTATGGAGTATTTATCGATTTTGGCGGGTCCCCCTATTCGTTATAATAGCATTTGACCCACTTCCTTGTGGCAAGTAGGCGATACCCTTTCAACCCGTTTAACCCGCTTGACCCGTTTGGTCGGCACAAGTGGGCGGTGCCCGTTTGACCCGTTTGGCCCGTTTGACACGTTTGACCCGTTTGACCCGCTTGGTCGGGACAAGTGGGCGGTGCCCGTTTGACCCGCTTGACCCGTTTGACCCGCTTGGTCGGCACAAGTGGGCGGTGCCCGTTTGACCCGTTTGACCCGTTTGGTCCGCTTGACCCGTTTGACCCGTTTGACCCGCTTAGCCGCTTAAACCGTTTCAAAACTCAATCCAATTTCTTACTATGCTGTTCATCCACTAATTTTGTCAGCTAGTCATATAGATATTCAAAGATAGTTGTTGGTTTAAACCATCTATTATTTGATTGATCGAGTATATAACAATTCATAATTGTTAGCATTAATATTAATAAATATAGTTTCAAGTTTAGTTGTTTTGTAATCATAATTGCATTTTTTCACAGAAGGGTATTGTCATTTGCAATCATTTGATTTTGATTTCCATCCAACTCATCCGGATTTTTGATTGATACATCTTTGGCATCGTTCGTATCCACCCGATTTTGCATTGACCTGTCCATTTCGATGCAAATTGGAGGGTTGTCCTGTGAACCTTCAGTTTCGATTGCGTGTTCGCTTGGCATCTCCTGGAGATCTGTTGCCTTCTCCTGCTCTTGCACCAGAATCTCGTGGTGATCTGCAACCTTCTCCTGTTGAGAAGCTGGCATCTCCTCATGATCTGCTGGCATGCCATGCTCACAGTCAGTCTTGCCTTGGTACTCTGTTGGCATCTCCTGCCGATCTACCTGCATTTGCTGGCAGTCTCCTGGAATATCCTGGTCATGTGATCCGCCATTGGTGAGCTCCAAAGCTTTCTCATCTTTTCCTAGATCCTGTGCACTGAAATCTGCATCCTGTCCATCAGCCTTCAAACTTGGCAGATCTTCGTCTCCAATCTTCGGCTGAACTTCCGGCTGCGACAGGACTGGATCAGAAGGACTGGCACCATTGTTCCCAATCCTCTCAGTTTGCTTCAGCTGGTTGAGGAGCCTGTACCGACTCCAACACACCATGAATTGAAGATTTTAATTCAAACACATTTGGTCTATGAGTTCTTGACAACAATACTGCTTGGCCCTGAGGAAACCCAAATGACAAATGCATCTGTTGCAGAAAAATATGGTAGTTCTAGCTTTCCACTAAAATGCTTTCAACTTCAGCTGTTTTTTGTTGCTGGAACTTTCATCAAAGTAAAAAGTCAGGAAGTCGATGCTGTCAAACCCGCACCTGTCCAACCTCTCTTCCACCTGTGCCTGACCACGGTTTGCACTTATGATCTCATGGAAGACCCAGGTTGAATCTCAAGTCAAGTAACAAGTACTTCAACTGGACGTTTAGGCCAATTGCTCGTGATGAGTGAAGGACAAGGAGAATTACAATTGGGAATTAGCGAACGAATCGCTCGGGGTATGCTGTTTCTTCAACAAGAAGCTTGGAAGATTACAGTATAGAGTACCCACTGTATTGCAAACAGAAATATGAATGGAAAGTTTCTATAAATACCGATTACTGATTACTTACCAATTGGAATCACATGTCTGCTGCTTTGCAGTGATGCTACAAGAACAAACATCATCTGCAAGTCTGCAAGTGCCCCGTCTCGCTCACTCGCCCTGCTAACCCATTGTCAGAACTTTGAAACAATTTCGCATTTAGGTGACTTTACGTTGGAGATTTGCTTCTCTGCATTGCATTCTGCACCTTGAACAGTTTACAAGCATGTAATCCGTGGAGTCCCATAGTTTGTTCAAGCAGTACTGTGTTTCTTCAGCTCTCTATTTCACCGTAATAATCTAGAATCTTCCAGAAAACGCCTTCAATTATCACATCACTACCGTTGGGGCATTTCTTCGCAAACTTTGCAACATGATCAGCAAGTCGTGCCTTGCTAAGACGTTTTTGGCTTCCTTCGCTGTTACTTTCACTGCCACTACCTGCGCTGATGTCTTTCCGTCCTCAGCATGCAACTGGTCCGTACAACTTTGCTGCAACAAGGAACCGCTCCAAAATTGCACTCCCTGCAGCCAAGCGTGCTCCTCTTTCGTGCGCCCTCCTCAAACCAAGTGGGAAACATATGGAAACGTAACTGTTGCCTCTCAAAAAATTCCAGAACGCATCACCCCAAAAGTTGCATGACAGTTCAATCATTCGTACTTTTTTGCATAGGCTTCCCCAGAACACCATCAAAGCTGAGCAACCCCTTCGCTCTCGTCATCTTCAAAGTCTTCTTCCTCTTCTTCCTCAAACTCTTCCTCTTCTTCTTCAGTTTCGCCATTCGATCGCGCCTCAAAACATCTTGCTACGATCAACGTTGTCCAGCCACCTACCTCCGTAGGCTATTCAAAAAAAACAAGGAAATATACGCGCGGCCATTCAGCAGCAATTTTAGGTTTCAAATAGAAGGCTTTGACAGGACTTGGACGTCTTGTAGAAGTAACGTACTTCCTAGGTGCATACCCTGTAAAGACGATCATAAAAGCTACGTCAATACCCACTCAGCGGGAAATATCTTCTGACAGTCCCTCCTATTGAAGAAACTGCATCAAACATCCTCAAAACATACATCAAACCAATGCAGCAGGGAGACATGAAGGCTTCGCCCACCTCGCAGGGTTGCGAAGCCATACTCTTTGACTAAGTGTTATTCATGTTCACCATTTTGCTGCTAAGGGTGCCTTTCATCAAAACATTGAATGAAACAGGAGCTTTCAAGGTCTCCCGGGGTCAAGTAACAAAGTATCAAGTCATGGGTATTGAAACCCCAACACCAATGAACCCAATGAACTCATCATGCAACATAGCAATTCACAAATCACCAACCAATCACCGACGCTCTGGCCTGATGATCCTCGGGAGCGGCTTCGAGACATGCTAGCCCTGCCAACTGGACGCTGGAAATTCAATGGATGAATAAGACTTTTTGTATTTTGATGTGTCAGTTCCAATTTCCGATGGACACTGACCACTGTGACCATCCAAGCTACCACCACTTGATCCCTCGTTGATTCCCATTGCCTCGCTCCGGGACCCGGAAGCAGATTGATTCTGGGCCTCCGGATAGACAATTTCATTTCGATCTAACACGATTGCTGTGCATTCCGTTGCAAATAGGGCACTCATTGGTTGATGGGTATTTTCCGATATGAGCTGCTACTATACAATACTATACATGGTCGTACATGGTCATACTATCAATTACACGGTATCCTACCTACATGACATGGTGGAAAATGGTTAAAATCACCACACCACTCAGGACAAATGTTGAACTATATATAAACTTATAACATCAAATTTATTCCAAAATACCATGCAATATATCTAATGATCAAATATCTAATTATGTTTACAATTTCACAGAACGTGTCAACCTATAAAATCTCTGTTTGATGCGGAACAGAGTTGGCAACCCAAACTTGTTTTGCCTTTGGAAATGCAAACAATATATGTAATTACATATAATATATATATATATATCAATATATAATATATACTATCTCAATTCTAAATTATCTCAAATCGGTGTTTTCTGTTCAAAGTGCCATGTTGACACCCTGGGGAGCCTGGGCATATTAAAAATTGCAAATCATGCAACCGCCTGTTGGAGAATGATAACCTTTACATGCCATGGCAACGCAATAATCGAGTCACATCGGGGACGGCATAGATTCGGGGAATGAACTCGAAAGTGTCCAAAAAACTTCATAAATCTGGACTGATTGTCAAACTGAAATTGCCAGAACTCACAGATTCAGTGTAGTACATGGCAGTATGTAAGACATTGTATAACTAGACAATTCTATGGACATGGCTCCCACTCCACCAAGAATGCTCAGGGGAACTTTCAGCATTTTTCTTGCGCTCTGCCATTCAGCCAGCGGCTTCGGATGCAGGCTCCTGCATCGAGAAACAATAACGAGTCTATTTGGATGCCCATCCTACCCAGTAGCAGAAAAAACTCGTCCTGGTGGATTGAAAGTTATACTGAGCAAAATCATGAAACATAGAACTATGAACTACTTGAGGTGTCATGAGGGTTTCATGAGATGTTTTCCCTTTTGGTGTTGTCAAACTTTGTCTGCAACTCCTCAAGGTCAATGAAGTCAACTGCCCTCGCTTTAATTCGAAGACGACCAGCACTCTTGGTCACAAGGTCATCGCCAGAGAGGCTGCCTGACAACCCGGGAATCATGCCATCCTTGCACTTGACATGAAATTTACCAATCAAAAAAGTCATTCTACACAAGACCCAGCAATTAGAGATCGCCAACAAGAATCACCACCATCAGCATAGAAATATGTTCTGAAGGAGAGACCGAAATGTAAGATGAGCATTGACAAATCTTACAAACAAAAAGAACATCAAGTCAAGTTTCAATCAATTTCATATGAGGCACCGTCAAAATCTATTGCAGCGGCCTGGTCTGAAATTGAAGGTTGTCGTTTTTACGGGGGGGTCCGGGGGTCCTATGCTTTTGCAGTGTTGGGTACACTTCACAACCTCCAAGAAGTCAACCTGGAGCATTCTGTGGTATGCCGCACTGTATGGCACCTTTGAGATCCCCATTTGTTACAGAGTGAAAGGCATTTTGTGAAGAATCCCAATATTTACAATATTAAAGATCATATGAGCCAACACCGCCTTTGTTACAATTCTCCTTCGCCAACATATGGCACTCTTCATGGCTGATTTTTTTAAAATATTCAATTTACCATATTTATCGTTACGTCGTTAAGTGATCGGTACGGTTATTGTTTCGGAGGGCCCCCATGTCCATGAAATCTCCATAAACATGTGTTTCTTGATAGGCAAAGCACAGCTCCTCTCATGCACAGTCAGAAGATGCACTTTAAAGTTATCGTTTTTCCGGGGGATCCTATCGTTTCAGTTCCGCACATGTTTTCCGTGTATACAATTAGCCATTTTCGACCCCATCCCGACTAAATTGATTTCGAGCATTTTGACCGTGGCCATATTCCTATCAAAGTCGGATCAGTCTTTGCAGAAAAAACACAGTTGCACCAGCAGGAAATCCCAGCAACCAACCTTGCAAAAGGCGGTCACTGATGTCTCTGCAATGCATCAGCTCCTTTTGCCCCAATGATAGGAGAATGAAATAGAATGAATAAATCAATCTCAACATGATATTCTGAGATTCAAGCTTCATATTGTATAATGATGTATAATGTACATGTCTATCAATTTCTGTCAAATAGTCATAAATAATCTATTTCTTCTATCTTGGTGTTATCTCTATGGACCTGTCTGTTGTTTGGCTCTTGGAAAATCATTCCATCATATTTGATCTGGAACCCAATGGAGTTGACAGCCAAAACGCTGCAGAAACTCCTCGCTCACCAGCTGGATGACCCTGGAATAGTCTTTCATCTTCTGGCACTGAGCATACACCTTCTCCTGGTGAAAACATCTAGAAAATATCTTCCCTACTTTGAGATGTTCATCCTATCATAACCTCAAAAAAATACGGTGGAGGTTTCAGATGGTTTCAGTATGTTGGGACCTTGCGCACCAAAACCATCATCAAATAATCATACTTACATGCATCTTACAGCCATTTTGGCCCTCCAAGATGCGTCCGGGACCTAAGTTTTTGACAGTGCTTGCAGTGCTTTGTGCACATGCATCGTGTTGGCAAAATTGATGTGCATAGCTCTTTAAAAAACTAAAGAAAAAACAAAAACGTGTACCATTCCCCAGCTGTTCCCATTTTGCAAAACCTAGCCCTTCCTGAAGGCAGTTTTTTGACAGTACATTAATATACGTATACGTACAGTATGTATTTGAAAGGTTTGATGCATGTTGGCAACTGCCTTGGAATCCACCCTTAGGGGGAAGCGAGTGCAGTGTGACCCTCACTAAATTTCATAGCGGTAATTTCGTTGGACGCGCCCCCAAATCCAAAATCAAGGAGTTCAACCCTTAACCCAAAAGCTAATATTTGGGCTTGGATTATATTGCCTTTGGGGTTTTGAGCAATTTAATAGCAATTCTTTATGCAAGGATATGCAGGGATTTGGGTTTTTGGATTTGCATGGATTCTGGACGCTACATAAGTAGAAATTCTGCACACGCTACATTTAGTTTCAACAAACATCAGCCTTTAAAGACAACAACAGCGACGACGACCTAGGTCTTGTGCCAAGGCGCATCGCTGTCTTTACGAAGCACAACAGTGATCGGAAAATCACGGAAAATCAACGAAACAACTGGAATAAAACATGTCAGCTGACATCAATCTTTTGAGCTCATAATATTGAATATTATCATTTTTGTCGTCTGTACGGGAACGCTTACGCAATCATGAGAAAACATGGAAAGCAAGGAAACATGCAATGTATATGCTAAGATTATGCTTTCAATGGAGTGAAGGACATGAACCTAATCCCTTCTTTCCCTGTAAAAAACAACACAACCACCAAGCTACTCTTGCCACTGCTGCACTTACACCATTTTCGAGTCCTCCAAGTCAACAGCTTGTAGGCGCACTTGCCTGGCCCTTGTGGCATCCAATTTGCCATCGCCCGTTCCAGTTTCAGCCCTGACAGAGTGGCAAATTTTGGATTCAGAATTGTGGCAAGTTCACGTTGTTAAGCACTTCACACAAAATTGCATGCGTTGTGTTTCAAGAACCATGTTCTCACATTTTCTTAATTTTTCTTCATTCACCAACAAAAGCTAGAGTACGCACAGGCCCTGCCTGTACATGCTTCTCCACCCTTTGATGAGCGATGTCACTACACTACGCACAGTTGGTGTTGCCAGGTTCCGCCAACGTGGTTTGTTCAGCTCCGCTGCAATCCTGAAAAGTCCAATCGGAGGTCAACCAGTAGATACAAAGGGTGTTGAGAAAACATCCTACATGTCAAACCATGTAAGACTAGATATGACTTAGATACAGTTGCTTGATTGAGATAATATTGATACTACTGCTGAAATCAGAAGATGGTGCTACAGAAGGAGTTTCAAAATTTGAATCACTCCCAATCTTTTATGTTACTTTTGGCCATCCCTGCTGGGCTCTGCTTCTGTTGGAAGTCCATGTTTCGACAGCACAATTGCCAATCATGCCCCTTGAAACCACACCAACCTTTAGCAGCAAGACTTTCTGTCGCCTTGACCATCCCCAACAAGAAACTTGACCATCATTTGACCCAATTTTTGCGCATTTTGATGCACTTTGGCCATGTCTCTTGGTCGCTTTCAAACACTCCACGGTGACATTCAAACGCCGCAGCTGTCGAAAGATCGCCAAGGCAGCTGCGTCGCTGTCGGCACCGGCCACCTTCTCTAAATCCTGCGGTACAACAAGTTGTGGAGAAGTAGATCAAAGGAACTCCAATAAAATGGAAGTACCGGAAGATATCGGAAGTATGCTGTGACAAAGATTCCTGGACTTGGAAGTGCTTGAAATAGAACAAAACTAGACGATCACTGTTTGACATAGTTTGACTGAACAACACACTGATCATTTCTTCCTAAGACAGGAAACATGACCAAATTTTCAT
Organism: Breviolum minutum Mf 1.05b.01; assembly: GCA_000507305.1. Classification (NCBI taxonomy): domain Eukaryota; class Dinophyceae; order Suessiales; family Symbiodiniaceae; genus Breviolum; species Breviolum minutum. The sequence continues at coordinate 32,517 of DF243410.1, read as the reverse complement.
GCCATGTTTCTGCTTTACTTGTTTCGAAGCCTGCCTTGAGAACTTTCTCGCCAAGCGTCTCGTGGGCTGAATCAGGTACTGAGATTAATTAAGGAGTGAACATCAGGAAAGCCATCTACTCACATCCTCGTTGTGGTATCAACTTTTCTCAAACTACCACTACCTTGCTGAAAATTCCGCAAATATCTTGGCGCATCCACTCCTTCAAGGGTGCCAAAAGTGCTCTGACGTTTTTGCCTTAGCACAAGTTGCCAGGATATCCTGTCAGAGCTGATCTATGAATACTTACTTGGTAGAAATAGCAACATAGCGTTTGGATGCATTTGGTCGTTCCGTTTTAAAACATCGCATCTGCAGAGTCGATTAGAGTCATGCCTTTACGGCACTATACAGTTAGATCCCTTATAATCCTTGTTTCTCACTAGGATAGATACTGTTGAGGTTCCTTGTCATTGAAGCGAATAGGATGGACATCCAAACCACTTCAAGCCAAACGGAGATAGCACGCGCAGAAGCTGCCGGAGAAGTGACAACAGCATGCATCTACAATTCAGTCAAAACACGCAAGTCGGCTTCGGCTGTTTTCGTGGCCTCCGACTCACAAAGGAATGTCTAGCTTTGAGAGGACTCAGTAATGCATGAAAGCATAATGGGCTGGTACCAGTAGCATTACGTGGTCGCATATGGCACCACAAGATATATGACCATGCTGGGGCCGCTGGGGTGAAATGGATTGAAATTGTATGAACCAAGAGGGAGCATTGCATGTTACATTTCCAGATCATTTCCGGTATCCAATATTCAATGGCACAGTGCAGGCCCACCCTAAAGGACTTAGGAACATCCAACCAACGTGTTGATTTATGGATCATGGGGAGTGAAATTTTCGAGATATGGAAACGATGGAATTTCCACTTCCACAGAGCTTCAAGCACAATATTTCAACAGCACCCAAACGCAAATGCCAAGAAGGCGATTCCGGCCACTGAAGCTTCCAATGTGTAATCTCCGTGTCATCGAATCGAACATTAACATCGGTCATACCAAGTCCCAAGAACCGCAAGCTGACGGTCGGAAGCCTCTGCAATCTTACCATCATCGTCATTCTCCATTTCGACTGCCTTGAGGGTTCCGAGCGTTCAATGTTGTTTGGAAAAGCTGGGATTCCATAAGACACTCCAGCAAACTCACCATGGAAAAGAAGCTCAGTCATCACGGTCTTCCATGTCAAAAGTTCAAAGAGGTGAGGAGAATCATTTTTACATATGTTTATCATATCTTAATATCGTTAATATGGGTTTCTTGGGAGGACATCACTGGGGTTGTGAATCTCCAAGCCAAATGGATTCTGCTCTGCACCTTGCGTTTGGGCCGTGGCATCGTCTGTGACTCAGCCAAGGCTTTTTGCAAACGGCCAACGGCCTGCAATGGCCCAAGTGGAAACAAAATAAGACATGAAAGTGATGTGATTATCTAATATCATCATTCTCTATTAAATAAGTTATATATACGCGACTTAAATATATATAATATATATAATATATATATATACTGGACATTGCTGGACCAAAGATCTAGTAGTCATAATGTACTGTATCTTTGCAGGCAAAATACGTACCAATTGGAATATTAATGCAATCTGTTCGTTCTCAAAACCAATGTCTTGCAAGATGAATCGAAATCTGCGTCTTCACCAATTGCATTTGCAGGAACAACTTTTAATTTCATATTGCGCCTGCTCATATAGATACAGCAAATCTTTCAAATTTATGCCTAATAAAATGCTGTGAAACATCTCCTGTTATATACGTAAATGTTTGGACTGTTCGACCCGTATCATCCGGCAACCATCTGATGGTAGATGGAACCACTGCCTCGGTACGCCCACGGTCAGTAACTTCCTTCACGCTGTTTTCCTTGAAAGTGAAGTCTTCCTGACTTTTTGCAGTGGAAAATCAGCGGAAGATGTCTTGAATGGCAAACTTGTGGAGATTTGGTCAATTTGAAACTAAGAAGGCATCATGAGAAATTCGGTAGAACTGACATATAGTATGGCAGGTTGTGGCACAGTGAGATGGTATGAAATAAGTACAGCTAGCTGACTTAAACCCACCGAGTCTTTCACTTAGTTTCCAAACAACTCTCTTCTGATTCAAGAGATTCCTATATTATGTTTTCTCAAAGGTTCCCCAATGCATCCACGCCCACATGCTTACCGCTGTCCTCTTGGTTGCATGCTCGCAAAGCTTCAAGTTGGGCTTGGAAGCTCCAAGCACCATCCAGCTGAATCCGGTTGCCCAACTGTCAAGGAAACGATGTGAAACGACACTTGGATGGAACAGATATGTGGATGATTCCAAATGGAACAACGCAGGAGCCTTTGGCTTTTTGCTTGGATATATCATTGATATATCTCTTGGTGAATTGGTCACTTTCAAACAAATTCATACTTCAATCATGTGCGCATTCATGCACACTGAGACTTTCCGGGGAGAAGGACATGCTACCAAGATCTACCAAGCTCCGGTCATAGGACAAACACAATCTCAGCTACCTATAGGAACCACAAAAAAAACACATGTCCGATGCCAAATCCACCAAAAGTGACAGCACGGCCAGTTGCCTCTCGGCTGCCCCCGCAATGCTTTCCCATGGCTGGAAACACTGGATTCGATTGGATCCCCGTTGGAGATTCGAAGGTATCGGATAGCTACCTAATCCAACAGCTGATAGTGGTGATCTTGGTGACGGTAGCACGTTCTCCAAGGTTCCCTACACGTTTCATATCATCCCATCAATCCCATGAACATGTCTTTTGGATTGCGGCTGCGTTTGCAGGCCTGTAACGAGTTCCTTGAGCAAAAAATTGGTCGTAGAATGATCCGAAGGGACTTTTTAGAACATGGATGAAAGCAAACTTCATTGAAGCACAAGAGACCGTTTCTACTCCCCCTTCCTCTTCCTTGGGAAAAGGAGAAGAAACGGCCCATAACTTTTTTACCAAGTTCAACTTATGGTAGTGAAGAACTGCGTTTGACATAGACGGTGCTTAGAAAACTTGACAGAGTCTCATCGTTTCTGAACTGCTGCCTCATCACCAAGGGTTCTCCTACGCAATTGGCAAGGCAGAGCATGGCAGAGCCATTCGGCGTGAAGCAAGATCTCAACCCTAAAAAGGAAGAAAGGATATCATGTCAGGCATGGCCTCAGTAGACTAAATTATAAGCATGTAATGCGTATTAAACGGCGTATTAATTAAACAAAAATCAAACTGAACATTTACAACCGTGTGAAATCCACAAACCTATTGCCTTCATTTGCCTCCCATCAGAAACACAGGTTGAGGGACAGGCAATCTCAATGGAAGAATTCACATATCCACGCCAACAGGGTCACGGATTGCCAGGATTCCAAAAATGCGTTCATTCATGCTTACTATTGATGCTTATTGCATCTTATTGCATTTTGCAGCCATCCTAAAGCAATCCATGTTGCATCTTGAGACTATACACAAAACGTGCATCCCTTGAACGTCCCTTCAACTACTACTAAACCTCAATGCCATGAGTCAAATCCAGGTACAATAGATTCTCAACGGGTCATTGTATTTTTCAAGAATCATGCAACACCAATACTTGAACCAGGGTCAACCCATCCTCGGGCAGAGCCATTTCTCCTCAGAATTTGAGGCAGCAACAAATTGCTTGATTGTTTGGGGATGGACATGTTGAACTTCGGAGAAATGTTTCGAACATTTCCCTGCGAATTCGTACAGTCACCTGGTGTCCTCGAATCTATGAGGTACAGGATGGTAGAGAAGTCGTTTGATTTTATGGAGGGAAATGGCCAGGGACTTGCACGGGAATGTTTTAAACATGTGCTTCCGGACTTTCCAAGCTATTCAGCACATTTCATCGCACTGAAAGGCATGTACAATCTATCATTCTGAAACAAAAAACTGCTGCATGACAGCACCTTCCATCTATATAATGTGCTATACACAGACTTCACTATAGGGATTTCACTAAATTTCACACTGCTCATTCCTCCTGACCAATTATATAAAGTACCGGAACCACCAAATGACTAAATGGCACCAGTCTAGATTGTGAACTACCTAGCGTCCTAAAAACCAGCATCCTTTCTCAGGTCACAAACATGAAATATCCATGAAAGTGACGCTGAAATGAGACATGACATGTCACTGAGAAATCAGCAGTGAACACTCAGGCGCCAGCGCATCCCGTTCGACTAAAACCACTTGTGAGACCTGCAGGCATCACGAAGCAGAGGTGTACGGTACCAAGTCCTATAAGGGCCTCAAGCTAATTTGCATACAACCAACTTATATAGAGATCACTGCATACTATTAATAACGATATCTTACAAGCAACAGCAACCTCCACAGAATTCATATTTGGGATAATTAGAGTTGGCTGAGTTCAGCCTTCATCTTTTCCACTTCGGAGTCAAGTACACCATAGACCCTAACCATCCCCATGCACCTTGCTTTCTTGTTCTAAAAAAGCAGGGAGGTGGACCAACGAAGAATGCTTGCATTCCTGTGGTGCATCGTCACAGGGTCCAAACAAGGTCAGCAGCAAATTTAGGACTTCCTTGCTTTCAATGATACAAGCACAGAGGTGAGTCTCTATCCCTAAAGCAAGATATTTGGGAAACGAATGGCAATAGCATCCGGATGACTTTTGTTGGATCTCTTGCTCCTCTATGCATAAAGTACCATGTTACATCAGAAAAAAGAGTGGACAGATTTCTTACGGCTTCCCACCAGCTCGGCAAACTCTCGGTAACTCAGTATGGAGGTCCTGCTTGGAACAGCTCGAGCCTTAGGCTGTAAAGCTGCGTGTTGCAAGATTGACTTTTAATATTCCCAAACAAAGACTAAGTAGTCGGATTCCAACATCTCTAAAACCTTAGGTCTCTGTATGGTCCATCCATGACACCTCAAACCCAGCAAAATTCCTTGAGACTTGGAAAAACATTTTATCTATCTCAAATGCATGATCCCCAATGAAGCCTGAAATCGATGTGCCAGTTTCAACAAAGTCCACATACCGTAAACTTTCACTGTACCACGTTCCAAAAAGAAAAAACATCTTTACGGACAGATGCTACAGTATATGAGCTAGTTGATGTGTGGTGGAGGGCACAAGTACTATCTACAGTAAATAATATCAAGTATACTATAGGTTGCACTGGCCAAGTTGTATCAAGCAGCTTTTGACCAAGCAAATTGCCTTTTCTCGATATGCCCACGAGGACCGTGCCTGCCACGAGCTTGTCATTCCATTGCAACCCCGCACAAGGAACAACGAAACTGTGAAATTAATGTCAATGTGTCAATCTTTCACCTCTGCCACCCTGACCCCAATCATTCATCCAATTTCTAGTATTGTTATATACATACTCTACTAGTACTAACTAACTCAGAAATTCTATATCAATTGCACGTTCATACAATGTCACATACGTGTCTTATCAAGTCCTATCCTTCATCTTGTTGTCATTCACCTCATTCCCGTGTTTTGCCATGTGTTCAACTCTTCAAAATGCACTCTGATTCAATACTTCGCCTCCAACTTTTGGAAGACAGTTTGCGGATGCTTGATGCAATTGACGCTCAGGTCCAACCACAACGCCGTGGAGGCGCCCGCCGCTTGCGGGCTGCGCTCACAGCGTTCCCGCACCGCCGCTTCGATTAGGCGTCCCGCAGCAGCGTCGTCGAAGCGGTTTTCAGAGAGGTTCAGCTCTTCCAAGAAATGTCCGCCGTTGCAGGTTCCTAGAAGCTTCCTCAGACACGATTGAAGATTGTGATAGGACAAGGATGAAATTTAGTGAAATGCTATTAACTACGGCTTGTGGCTGGAAACGAGTGAAATGTATCTTAGATCATATCTCAGAATTGAAGATCCAACTGGCCTCGCAATTTCAGGATGCGCTTGACGATTAACAACATCCGCTTGGGACATCCATTTTCAACTTGGCCAAGTGGCACAAGACGAATCACCTCGGCCACACAGGCCTCGCTAGCATCTAGGTGACAATTGATAAGCCTCAGATTCATTCAAGTTTGGAACTCAAGGCTGGCCTCCCAAGCCGTTCCCAAATCTATAGTCTTGAGAAAAAGAAAATGATGCAAGAAAAAGTGCATGTTTCAATTCATGACGGTTCTATGATTTCAATTAATGATAAATTCAATTGAACATTTAACTTGATAATGACAATTTGCCAAAAAGAGAAATCGCAATAATCTTGGTCCTATTGAAGTTTCAAAAAAATAAGCGGAACACATTTAAAAATGATACCAGTATGTTGCAATATGCGTTGCCCATTCCAAATTCTCAACTATGGTCCTTTCCTTTGAATAGAATGCCTATAGTATGCCAACGTTTGCGTTGAAAAAGGTGAGCTACATCGCATGGTTGGTATCTTAAAGATACTTAAACATTGCAACTGCAAAAGAAGCCATGTTCTAGATACTTCATTGGCTAGTCTAGAGAAACCGCAATACAACTTTCTCAAACTCCAAAATCTTAAATTTGAGAATTCCCAACAGGTGACAATGTGTTAACTTCTTCCAGGCAGCTGAACACATTTTAGTCGCGCAGAGGTACGACACAAATGAACTGCTTGCTCTAATGCCCGAGCGTGAGTAGCAAGTCCACTCGTGTTCCCAAGCAATGGCTGGCCATAAATGATCATCTCTCGAAATGGTGGCTCTCCGCGCTGGAAACCACGTAATCTGGCCATGTGATTGCTATTAAACAAGGCAGCAATACGAAGCAGGAAACACTCATGGTTTATTGTTGCTCAAAACCTCCAAGTTCAGTTCAAAAGATTCCAGCAATGCAAAAAAGGCACTTCACTGTCACTGCATAGTTCTGCATTTCATATTTTCCATGAACGAGCCAGAATGGAACATATAGCATGATTATATACCGTATGTTGTTAGAGTAGTGAGAAATGTAATGGACTGGGACCCAACTACCAGCCCTCCAAGATAATCAAGATAAGTTCTTAACATCTCATCACCTCAAAATGTAGTTGCATGGACTGATGGCATTTCACTGAGAATAGAGTGCAATCACGCAATAACTAGGGATGGGAAATGGGATGTACTATCCAGTCTCAACTGATTCAACTGAACAATACCGTACACATGATATAATTTGTACTGTATTTTAGAAATCTGTATGCATGTATCTAAGCACCCTACAGTAATAAGTAGAATATCCATGAATATCCAAAACTTTTGATGGTTGGATCATCTTCGGAACGGGTGTGATCCAACTCCCTGTTCTACAAACTTGTTTCACTTTCCGTCCCAAAGGTCGTGTTCTCAAAACACCAAACTATGTTGCAAGTGACTGGTCAATCGAGGCAACTCGTACTTCGATTGTCAACACAAAGTATCAACCAAAACGTTTGCAAACACATGGGACCATTCAGATCATTCAGCTTGTAGAAACCATTGCACATTTAAACATATCTAAACATTTTGTTTGAGTGAAGCGACAAATTCAAGTTTGCCTTGTCCACTTGAACTACCATGCTTTGGGAGAAGAATCGAGTGGGACACGGCATTCTGCACAATTGTTGGCTATCGCTTTGTTGGCAAAGTGTGCACAAGCAAATAAACATTGTCACCTAAAAACATGTGCGAAGAGGCGTCAACTGGCAGGCGATTAGCGAGAAAATATGCAAAGCTGATGAGCATCGGCAAGTTGTTGCAGTGACTACAATGGCTTCGTCGAGTACTTGGTGAGTAAGTATGCGCGAAGTAGCATACAGAGGTGAGAGGCTTGGGCGGTAGGTTAGATGTAGATTATTAGAGCTGGCGTATGCGCTGTTTTTTCGCCTATTGTGCTGACCGCTACGGGATAGTCAAGCTTGCGGTTGTTGTTTTTGGTGCTTGTTTGGTTTTTGTTTTGTTTGGTTGGCGGTGTCGTGTTTGTGTATTCTGTTTTGTTTGTGTTTGTTCTGACTCCAACTGTCACCTGTCTTACATCCTCACTAGATTTCAGTTGCAGTTCTTGGGACCCGGGAAATTTAGTCCATGACCGGCCAAAGACGAGGACACAAAAAGACAAATTCAAGTTTGTCATCTCCATGAAACTTCACCCAGCCTCAGCAACACAGAGACTGTCTTCAACAGGCGATAAGGTCCACGGTCTTTGCCGTCACGTTCGCCATCAATGTCCTCTAAGGGCTTCAGGATATGTTTACATCGCAGCTCTGTGAGAGAAATGCTGCCCTCCTGAGCCAAGGGAAAAGGGCTAGGTCCGACATAGTGTGACCTTGTGCTTAGAAGTGTCGAGATCGAAAATGACTTTGCAAATACATCTGGAAATTGAGGATGGACAACAATCCTGAAACCGAGGCTACTGAGCTTAGCTGTTCGTTTATACAAAATCTATCAATGCATCCTTCCTTATTGGCTCGCCGCACTACTAAGTCTCCCCCAATGCAGTTTCCTCTGGCCCCTTGGCCGCCTCCAAAGCCAATTCCAAGAAGTCCAAGATGTCCTCTGCCACCTTGTAAGTCCGAACTTGCAAGATTTGGATTAAGATCATTATATTTGAGATCCACCATATGAACGACCATCAATTTGCGGATTTTTGCTTCAAATATCTTCAAATGTTCCTGTCAGTCCTGTAACATTCATTTTTGATCCCAGTTTGCTGGAGGTTTTCCTGTCATCAGCGAAGAACAGCTTCAATTATCCATTTTAGGTTTGCTGGCGTCTGCGTTGGTCTTCTGCCTATGGTCTTATCCCAAAGAAAATAGCTTCAATGTCAAATTTCTTTGAAGCATGCAAATATTGTAAAATCGCTATGATTTTCCGACACGCCGGACCCGCTGCACCTTGGGCTGCCAGCCGCAGGCCCTCTGCACAGAATGATCGTGCGCCAGGTTCTCGATCGGGGGCCCCCGACTCATCAGTCCATGGCAAATTTAGCGTTTGATTTCAGTGCTTCAATCGGAGTCCATGTCAAGGTGATGTTGGCTATGATTTTGCGTGTACATGTGAATGTCGATTCGCAATAAGTAGGTCATTTTGATTCAATGCGTTGCACAAACTACACGGACGCAATGACTTCAATCTGTGCCCAGCGAGCTGTCATATTTTCATATCTGTACATGCTTTCCTCGTTGGATGGTACTAGTATGCTGCTGATTGTGATCCATTGAGATGCCGGTTTCTTATGTTATAGTGGTAGTGGCCAGAAGTGAGTGAAAACTGGTGGACACTACCTTCTCCGATCCATGCCATCAAAACTGTGCATTTCAATTGACGTCCTCCAGATGCACATTTGTTGGTATGTTGAGCTTCCTTAAACAGCTGAACAATCCAAATGGGACATCACATAAGTATAAACCCCGGAAACGAGCTGATCCAGCACCTCAAACAACTTTCAGCTCTGGCGGGCAAAGCATTCAGATTGATACTTTATGACATTATGTTAGTCACTCCTTGCACACATAATCGTGCACGTTTGACCCACCAAGTGTCATGCAGAATGTGTTGTTCCTCCTCCCCTAAAGCGCCCATTTCCGCGTTGGCGTGCGGCTAGACTAGACTCCTTTTCAATGCAGCATTGAGGTTCAATAGATGTACTGTATCAATATCTTTCAATATTCAATATCAATGATAACTTGATATGATATGTAAAAACGTATATTATATAGATGTATCAAATTGTATCAGTATCAATCTATCCACTCCCTGATATCATGTTCCTTCCACGGCTTCTTCAGTCCCTTCAGCTGTTGCTGTTGTCGGAGATGGTTCCTTCTCAGACGGCTGGATGACGGTTTCACCAATGTGAATGACGTTGACAGCAAGGCCAGGTTCAAGGAAACGACCAAATGGAACAACACATTTCAACACTTCAGCATCTTACGAAAGTCTTTGGAATTGGGGGCCGAGTACATCAGCTACATCAATCTTCAATGCCATGACTGTGATATATACTGTGATCCAGATTCGCTCTGCTTCCTCGCGGATTCAAGGCGCCTTTGGCTCTGTCTCTTTCGCCTTGGGCTGCGAACTGGCACCTCTCGTGCAAACAATGCATACATTGCATCCAAAAACCAGAGCTATTTTTGCAGCTTACATGTGCAAATATGCGCACGATTCACCTATTTTCTACAGGATATCCTACAAGGGCAGTGCTCTACCATATATCTAAAACATTCTAAAACAAATATGACTCTGGCTTGCAAGAGCTCTGTGGCCATGAGTGTGCGGGTTTTTGTGTAGGTCTCTTGGCACTGTTACAGTGCGATAGTGCTGGGCATTTCCGGATAAATACATGCTTATGTGGCACGTATGTGACAATGTGGATACTTATATGTCGATATCGATATCGTGTATCTGATTAGACTAGACCTATATCAATTAAAAAAAACAACCAAACCTTGCTCAAGGTTTCATCTTTCATGTTCACGTACTCCGACTCCCAGAGTCTCGTGTCATCTCGCAGTGTCGTGAAGGCCCTCACGGCAAAGCCGTCTACCTTCAGCACCACAATTATAATTCCGAATCCAGGCACCTTTGGGTTGCAGTAGGTAGGACCTCACAGATCGTGTGGAAACACAGCTCACCACCAGCTTTTCAGCAACATGACGGCATTTCGAGGAGCCCCGCAGTTTTGCACGTGCATCTCCACCTGCCCATGAAGATAGACAGCAGCATACAACAGCCCGACTTCATAACAGCCAAAAACCTTGTCTTCCAACATAGTGAAAACCGTTCAGAATACACAGTCTACCAAATGTTGAAAACACGGGTCTTCCACGGTGATCATTCACCTCCTCCCCACCAGAAAGCGCCTGTGCTTGCAAATGTGCTCTGGGGTTTTTCAGATTCAGATGCCTGTGCCACTTGCACGTTAGACAAAATTGGCTGCAAGAGATTTTACATGTGCAACTCTAGACTCTAGATAATATCACTGCAATCCAATGTGAATAATGCCGAAGCAGTGCTTTGACAGGAATGTTTCATTTCCCAAAAAGGATCCGAAATGATCTTAGTCCGAAGGATCTGTGCTGTATGGTAGCATTGCTGCACACTCACATACTTGGTTGTCGTGTTAAGGCCCCCCTTGGCGCGTAAAGTCACACCCCCGCATGCTGACACTGCAAACGTGTGAAATCACCTCTCAAGTAAAAAGTCACCCCTTTGAAAGCAACACACAAAGTGGACACCACTTCCACAGCAATCATTCTTCAATGACAATTTTGCAGGAAAGTGTGCGGACACCAAGTCAAAATGCTTCTGGAAATAACAAAATCAAAGGTTTGGGGGGCAAAACACACTGTAGACACCGCACTCATGTCATAATCCTGGTAAAAGCAAGAAAAAACAGAAGTAGAACCACTGCTTCAGGATGAGGCAGTGCGCCAAAAAAAATGCAAACTTACCTCAATTGAATCTGAATAGCCTGATGGAAAAGTTTCTAATTCCGAACCCGACCTTGGAGCACCTTGACCTTTGGGATTGTTCATGTGGGGTCCAATCTTCCCAACCCAGCCCTAAAATATCCCCTGCAACACGTCTGAACCATTCCTTGCTGCCCCTGCCTCAAAACGAATTCGCAACGGAAAATCGTGTTCTGTTGGAATTTTTTCTAGCTCGCCGGCGCTTTCCTCGCGGAGCCTGAGCTGAGCAGAAGTCTCACGCTTCTTGGTTCACATTGGATTCTTAAACTGAAAAAATAAAGCAAATCAACAAACTCCCCCTACCAATTTAAACCAGGAAGCCTTGACCCTTCCCGCGTTAGGATGCGGTAGCCACATCTGCCCTGGATTTGTATCTTCAGGTTGTCTGCCCAGTCGTCGCCCCACTCCACCAGAAGCTCCTGAAGCTCTTTTCAACAAGGAACTTTGAAAGCATTGGTCCCAAAAAACCTACAGTACGTCTTCATGATGAGACAATGGGGAGAAGACTTAACTGCGAAGTCTCCACACCAAAATATTGAACACGTGGCACCTCCCACAGAACAGCCCCCTCTTCATAGATCTTCATAGCATATATAAAGAAATTAATTTTCATTATCAAACTGTTCAGCTTCCGCATATCATTCTTTCATTCACGGTTTATCTAAATTGATCTGTATATATATATAATTATATTTATATAAATGGGATTTGCTCTTGTCTAGGCTTCTGTGGTTTACATTTCAAAGGGTGTCAGCAAAATACATGAGTAACTATATGTTCCTTGAAGGGATAACGGGATAACCATTAAAAAAAACGAGATGGAAACGATATCAAACCGAGATCTGAACGAGATGCAAACAAGACCAAGACCAGACCTTGCCAGTGATTACCAACCGCATCACAATGATCCACCCGATCTTCCCACGATGCGGGACAATCTGTTGACAGACAGTCACCAACTTTGAGTCAAGCACGCAACAAATGTGTCAAAATTATGTAGTTTGACTGCATTCTACATACCGCAAAGGCTGGAAAGGAAGAAATGGATGACGCAATACTGGCCTTAAACACTGGCAGAGCCTTTTTCAAGGTGCTAACATCCTATTGGCACGCTGCATCTTTGCGAGGCACGCAGGACTTAGCCCCTTCCAAAGAACAACTGAGCCCCTTCCAAACAAATATAAATCAGTTATAGTACGTAAAATGATTTGCCTGTGTTTGTTCGCAGGCAGCATCTACAGTACTATGCAACAGTTTGGGTATATGCATGTATACACATGTGTATACATAAATATGCAATGTGTAAATCAACAGTGCAGCATGGACGATGCCAAGACAGGACAAGCATGAACATGACAGTGTCCCTATGTGTTTCATTTAGGTAAAGCTTGTTGTAACAAGCATAGAATGATACATTATAATGCTGTGCGGTTACAGAACCCATAGTGGACACCTCAAAAGTATGTAGGTAAAGCTTGCGGTAACAAGGATAAAGTGATGCATTATGATGCTGTGCGGTTTCAGAACCCTCATAGTGGACACCACAAAAGGACGACTTCTCACAACGGAGGACGACTTAACCCATGTACCCAGTAATAACGAAACTTTTCGACCTCCTTTTTCTTTAGAATCTAGTTCGAGTACCCTTCACACAAGAAATGAGTCTACTTGTAGATATGTCAAGACTTCTCCAAACCTTTGCAAACAATTCTTGCCGTCAACTGGGTGGATCATATCAGTGTCCTGAGTTGATTTTTCCTTGGCCACGTCCGTGCAAGATGCATCTCCTGCGATTCTCCGCATAGTTTTCTCAGCTTTCCCACCATGTATATCTGATGTAAAAGCAAGTATTTTTTTTAAATGGCCCACAATTGCAGGCAAAAAATATCATGAGCATCTTGGGAGTCTTGGAGTTGGACCGTACCTAAAAGAAATCACACTCCTGGTTCACTTGGATCCTTGTATGCAGGGGCATGCCTTGGATCACATGTTCACGCATCTCAGCTCAAAGCGACCTCATGACCCTGGGCTAAATTTGTTCCACATCTTGACTGTAGAATCCACTAAGTGTGTGTAAGTCACTTGGATCTTCATATTTGGCCTGGCATTATTTCAACGAAGAGAAACGCCAACAACCTGGTTGCAAATGGATTGAACGAAATGGTTCATATGGATGGTTAGGGATATGTATATATATATATAGGTATATATTACATAAACATCTCGTGAATACCTGGCCCCGACAGTATTGATGGGTATGCGCTGGTAAGTTGACCCAGGCAAAATCAATCAAAATCATCTCACCATCCACCGTCTGAGCCTCAAACGCTTCCAGTTTCACCCTTGGAAGAGTACCAAAATGTGGGCCTGCATCAGCTTTTGGAAGATGCTTGGCGAAAAGTAGTCATCAATTGTTCACCTCCTCGAACACTTCACTAGCACATGCTCCTACGAGTAGCACTGGGGGTAACAAAAAAGTCCATGCTGGAAGCAGACTGAGAAAGTGGAATCTTCTTGTCCTGTGCAAAGTTCTAATCTGAATCACCATGGTTCTTAGCATTCAAACGAACACACCCAGCCTTCTACTGTGAATCCCAAGGGTCTTAGGATTTTTCCTGAGTATACCCAGATCAGTGGCATGTGATTGAAATCAACGGGAATCCAAAATCGGACCAAGGCACGCGTATCATATTGTTCTTCGAAGATTGGTGGATTACCTTGGGAAACTGCGTGAATTCGTTCGCAGGAAACCGTCGGTGAAACTCATCAAAAAGAATCTAAAATCCAACACGATTTCTCAATCATTCTCATAAACTCTGTCAAAACTATACGAAAACAAAGCAATTTCATTGTTTTTTTGAGATTGCCTTGGACGGAGAATGGCAAATGCTTGGTCACTAGAACTATCCTCTTTTCTTAGTGAAGAGTTCACAAGATGGAACCTAGTGTTTTCATGTTTTTTCTTGAAAAAATCACCAGCTTCGCTAAGTTTCATACAGAAACATCGGGACAGGTTTGATGGTCTGAGGCCTCCAGCTGCCATCTCGGTACTCCATGGTGTAGCGCAACTCCTGAAATCGTTGGATCGGATCGAAGAACGGGAGCCATGCAGGCTTCAGCTATGGTCATCCCATGTTGGAATTTTCTTGGATCAATACACAGAGATAAATACAGATGAATGATGACAGAATGAACATGCATGAAAAAAATATAAATTCATCTGAAGTCATCAGAATATATCAAAATTCCAAGCACTTTCCTGTATGCGTTTATGCACTTGAAAAGTATAATATTAGGCCACATTAGGCCACCCAGTCATCATTGTCACGCGATCCTCTCGCACAAAGGAGCGATGGCCTTGATCCTCCCGCTGTTGGAGGAAAATCACCTTGGCCAATCTGACCAAAGATACGTACTACTCAAGTTCTGGGCTTGGATGGAAACACTGCAAGAACCCCATCTACCCATTCCTATGGCATCTTTGGCATGAAAGCCAGGCAAGATTCCGTCGCTGCTTCCCGAAGTATTGACCCAGGATACTGTCAACAGCTTGCACAGATGGATTTTCAATGAACCTCAACTACAACCATTTTGTATCCTTGTATCCGGACACAAAAATCATGTGAACTTTCTGAGTAGTTCTGGCAAGTTGATGTCCATGGCGCTGGTCTGTCCACCTGGCAGGCTTTGGAGTGTTGTACATTCTCAAAACAACAGAGCTCAGCAGGACATAATGTTTCAAACTTCAAGCTACCAAGTTTTTCGAAACTTGAGTCGGTCTGCTGGTTTATACCGTTTTGTTTATACATGTTTATACATAATCTACCTAAAAGCCTGAAACTCATCGTGGGAGCTGCAAACATGTCAGGCTGTACAGATGCCATGCACCCACCTTGCCCGAACACTTTCTCAAGCTACAAAATCGATGCACAAGTAGGCTGTGGAATGTTGTCCAAAATCTGGAATCAAAAAACCGTCAGGATGCCAATAAACATTCTATACATAGCCTCCTAAGTTGACCTGTGTGCCGCACCCCGTATTGACTATGCCAAGCAATGTTGGCTGGTCGCAGCTCCAGCCAGCCCGTTATCTGGCAATGGCGAGTTACATGAGGTTTCAATGCTTAACCAACCTCAATTGAGATCACATTGGTTCACGCATAGTTTGACCATGGCCATGTTGTATATCTAACTTTAAAATTATGTGTATACATATATATAGATATATATCATAACATAACATATATATATATATACACACGTATATGTATATCCGCCGACCCCTCGCCCAAGCTCGAGGGGGAGGCGAGCGGGAAGGACAAAGCCAAAGCTTGACCTGGAGAAAGAGTGGCAGTGAATAGCCCGCTCAGTGTTTCTGCAACCAAATCAGTACCTCATCAGTACCTCAATCCAACCAAGGCCCATTGGGTCCATCCAACCAAAGCCAAATGCTTCACTCGAAGGTTTCAGTACCTCATCAGTACCTCAATCCAACCAAGGCCCATTATAGGTCCATCTCAATGGTTTGGCTGCGTGCCCAACGGTGCTGCCCAGGGCCGTTACGTCAACCTCACCAAGGCCAACCCCATCCTTTGCTTTTAGCGGGTTCGAAGGTGCCCAAACGGCACCGGCCCTGCAGACCAAATATCCACCCGTTGGGCCTGAATCCTGCTGGGGTTCTGCTATTTCGGATGCGTGCCCACGCCGGGCCGTTACGTGCCGTTTGTGGATTAGGTCCAAGGCCAAAGCTTCCAGCCCCACCCATCCATTGCCTTTAGGGGGTTCAAAGGTGCCCAAATTAGCGGGTTCGAAGCTGCCCAAATCACACCGGCTCTGTTTCGGATGCGTGCCGACGCCGGGCCGTTACGCGCCGTTTGCGGATTAGGGTCAAGGCCAACGCTTCCAGCCCCACCCGTGCTTTTGGCGCTTATTCTCCTTTGCTTTTAGCGGGTTCGAAGGTGCCCAAACGGCACCGGCTCTGCAGACCAAATATCAACCCGTTTGGACCTGAATCCTGCTGGGGTTCTGCTGTTTAGGTCCCACTTTTTTTGACCGGAACTCTGCCTACACCTCCTTGCTCCATGGTTTTGCTCTGTTTGTAGCGCGGTGGTTTTGCTTTGGTTTTAGCGGTTTCGAAGATGCTGTTTCGGCCCCGTGTCTGGCGGGTTGAACGCAAGGTTTTGGCTTGCCCGAGCTTGCAATTAGCTGGTGTTTAGCCGTTTCGCATCCGGCGCCGACGGACGCCTTCTAGGTTCCAGTTCCATTCGCGCGGTGGTTTTGCTTTGGTTTTAGCGGTTTCGAAGCCTGCTGGGGTTCTGCTGTTTAGGTTCCACTTTTCTTGACCGGAACTCTGCCTACACCTCCTTGCTCCATGGTTTTGCATGTTGGTAGCGAGGTGGTTTTGCTTTAGT
>DF243410.1:0-15545 GCA_000507305.1 Breviolum minutum Mf 1.05b.01 | reverse complement strand
CGGGTCGAACGCAAGGTTTTGGCTTGCCCGAGCTTGCAATTATAGCTGGTGTTTAGCCGTTTCGCATCCGGCGCTGACGGATGCCTTCTAGGTTCCAGTTCCATTCGCGCGGTGGCTTTGCTTTGGTTTTAGCGGTTTCGAAGATGCCGTTTCGGCCCCGTGTTTGGTCGGGTCGAACGCAAGGTTTTGGCTTGCCCGAGCTTGCAATCCTAGACCGTCGTATGTTGCACTAAATGTCACACATGCTGCGTTGGGCTATTTGTCTATGAAAAGACCCATGGCCCATATGACCGTGAAAAATCGTGAATTTTTGAAAACGACTGCAGTACGACTACCTGCTGTGATCATGCTGTGAACATAGCACTGCTGCAAAGCCCCAGAAGTGAGTTTAGTGCAAATATATGTCTTATAAAGGGATTGTGAAGTGAACATGCTTTGCTATTTGTTTTCAGTACAGAAAACAAATAATAGCAAAGAAATTCATGGCATACATGTATAAAAAGAAAAAAAATATATATATATACATATATATTCCATTATATTCCCATGAATTCTTGCACATATTCACCACTGGAGAATTAACATTTTTTTGAGGATTTGAACAAACCATGCCGCGACGCTGTTGCAGCCATATTCAGGTAGTGAAAACATTTGCCCAAAAGGGGGCGTACACACAGAAGGTTTCATCAACTCAGCGTTTTTTTGAATGAAGTCACATGCCTATGATATGTGCAAACTATTAAAAAACAGATTTTTTGCCACTTGCGATCAATACATCAATGAAATTTACCCACGGCAGATTTTTCTCCATCCCGGTTTTGCCCGTGCCATTGATCCACATCGTGAGGCACGATCTGAGCTATCTGAGTTGTGCAGTCTGTGCAGTTGACGAATCTAATTTTTACCACCTAATTATATTATAATATACATATATATTTATATATCATGGTACTTCTTTGAAGAAATGAAAGGTAAAATAGGTAAATACACATCTTTCTTGGCTCATCACGGCTCAAAAGATCGCAATTTGTGCCACGCATACTGGCCACTCACTCGATTTGCCTGGCTGGTTGCTGCGCTATGGCTGAGCTTGAGGAAGTGGAGGTTGAAGAGGAGATAGAAGCTTTATATATATCGTATCTTTTTTGTGGGGGTGTAGCTAAACGGTATGACAGGTGATTTGTGGGGGTGTATCATTTTGCTCCAAAGATGTTTTTAAAATGTTTGGGCTTGATATACGGAACCTGAGGAGCCTGAACCTGTGGAACCTCATGTGGAACTTCGCCCTATGCTAGTGGCAAAATCAAAAGCTAGACCAAAGCAAAGCGTACCACCTGCCCGAGATGTACCAGACCCTGTTCCTCGGCTTGATCTTTTTTTCCTATGTGGAGGATTGCCCAATTCTATCCTCAAAATCTACCGTGTCGATTTTTGTTTTATGTAAGGACGTGGTGGCGGACAAGAAGAGCTCCAGATCTGTTACCCCAGAAGCACGACCATCGAAGAGGTATCGAGTAGGTGGTGATGATGATCCAACGGCATACCGGCCAGTTGCCCCACCGCCCTGCAGATCTTTGCCTCCCATGGAGCCGAGGATGGATTTGCCAGATGCCTTCCGGTACCACTACAAGGGAAAAGAGCTTCCCCGCTTGGTGCCACGTGACTTCCACTGTTTCATGCAAAGCCTTTTTATTCATGCTTGAATATTAGAAGACCATTTGTCTTTTATTTTCTATTTGTGTTGTTTGAGGATTCAACTCATTAATATTTGGTAACACATATATTGGTATATGGAAGCCAGATTCCACATTTGCCAGGTGCCCTGCCTGGATCCACGATCATCGGAAACGAAATCTTTGGTCCTGTCGAGTACAGCCCAGACCGAAATCTGGATTTTCGGCCAGGAAGCTTGATTGGTTTTAAGAATATATGGTTTTTATTGATTTGGGGTGGGAAACTGTTGCGTTCAAGTATGAGTCTTTTTCTTCAATGTCATCACTTTGGGATATGATAAGGCGTTGAAGAAGTTGGTGATCTGGAAGCGAGCGAGAAGGCACTGATTGAGCATGGGAAACATCCCAGGTATGTCTTGAGAAGCAGCTACTTGAACCAATGCATCTTGATTTGATATTTATTTACTGATTTGTGTTTTTGTGTCACCCCAAAGAAAAAAGGAACGTTACTGGATCTTTTTGTGATAGTTTCTTTTCTCCAGCTATAATCTGTGAAGGTATGAACAGCTTTGATCGAGCAAAGAGAACTAGAGAGGTAGCGGGCAAATTGGAAGCTCTTGGCGCTGAAATGGCACTTTGCTTGAATATTACTGTATTTGCAAGATTTTGCTTCAAATGCTTTATTTCTAAACCCCAATATATTCAAGTTTGTTTTGCATTGGAAGTTGAATAAACCTTTGCCAGGGAGTGCTGCAAAAGTCCATGGAGCGTTCTATGTACCGGCAGCTTGAACTGCTGGAGAGGATGGGGAAGGCTGTCAGGAATGGCCTGAATCTTCAGGATGATGCTCCTGTACCATTGCCATCAAGGTTTAGGGCCCCCAAAGAAAAGCGGGGCGATGATCTCAGCATCAGTGATGATGACGGGGTGGCATCGCCATTAGGGTAAAGAATTGAAACTTGAGTGGGGCCTTGAAAAATTAAAGCTTGAAATATCATGTGATTCACTGATTTGCCATCTTCTACGTTTTGGCCTTGCCCCTCCATTTATGTATATGAGGTGTCACACATGGTGGGTGCAATGTGAATGGAAATATGTACTTGTTAAAACTTGCACATATATGATTTTATTTAGTGATTTTTTTTCTGGTGGTTTTGTTTCTTGTTGAAACAATATATACATATTTCTGTATATACTGATTTTTTCGGATGAAAAAAGACTGCCCACCAGAAGTTGGCATATCAGTTTTTGATCGTCTGCGCTTACAGCTGCAAAAGAATTGCTGCCACCCATACACTTGAGTTTCAAATCCAGTCGAGCAATATATGATAGATTTGTATAATAGAGCCAGCAAAGCCATGGTCACCCATGAGAGGCCTTTATTGATGGCGTTCTGGACTTCGTCATGGCTTTTGAAAATGAGGTCAGTCTACTATAGTTGGGGCCCCAGTATGTAATTCTGCAACCATTTGACACAGAACAATTTGTGCTGTGAGGCCCCTTATTTGGTCCTGTATGATTGATTTCAGCCTGACTGGCCTGGAACTCAATCATTTGGATCTTTGACACCATCCCTATAGTGTAGCCTCCGCTCATATGCTCTGTCCTCGAGGTCTTCATGAAACTTTGGCAAATCAAGCAAAGTGCCAACCTCAGCAAAAGCCAGGCCCCTTTTTTTGGTGAGCTGTATGTATTTAATTCTTTCAAGATATCAATTCGAGCTTTTTTGATGCCGTAGCAATTTTGAGGGGAAGCATATCAATACCATGTGTGATATTTCTTTCTGAAAAACTTGTAATATATATGGGTCGAATTTTGAAACTGTCGCCACTTTGAATACGTATATACATAGATTTCGTGCTCTCAAGATTTCACACACACACACAAACACAGGGTACTTCAACATACACACTTTCAACAATCCATCGGTTGCCATGCCGAAAGCATTTGATCCATCGCTGGTGCGAACCTATATAGAGTGCTTTGACAAATTTCCATCCCTCAAGAACAATGGCTTCAGCTTCTTAATTGACTGCTCGGGCAAACCCCATAAGTCTGCCAAGCCCAGCTTGAAAGATGTGGAAGTCAATGTGGAGGCAGGGGTTTGCAGGTATACTTAAATTCATGATTTTCTTCTTCAACTGCTTTCGTTCACAGTGAATTTTTGCAACGCTCACTTGATATTGTTTTGTGACCCTGCAGGCCATCCATGCTGTGATGTTGGCGACCAAGGGGAAAGGTCGCTTTTCCTCCCATTTGCTCAAGTGTTGCATCCTGGGTTTTTTCGAAAAAAAGCCGGCTTTTCCCAAAAGGCCTCACCAAAGAAATGGATTGTGTACAGAAATGGAGCCTGAAAATGGGGCTTGCCCTTCAACGGCTAGTTCCTCCATAGCATTTATTATGTGATGTCAATATTTGCAAATTTATATACTAGCAGTACCTGTCCCCTTTGATTCCACATCTCAGGTTTCGAGGTTCCGCACACTTGCCAAGAGAGCCAAAACTGCAAAGCAGCCTCGGACCAACAACTTGAAGGAAGAGTTGAGGCAAAAGGGCTTTGATCCTTGTCCCTTCGATTTTTCAATCAGCTGCACTCATACTTTGTTTTTTTTGAAAAAAAAAGGTGCATTTCAATCTGTTAATCCAAGGAATTTGCAGCGCCTCACCCTGATGAACTTGAAGAATCTGATGATGAAGATGCTTCTTGCGTTGATACATTATCTGAATTGGGTTCTGGGACCTCGGACTGCAGTGTTGTGACACCTCAGCCAACCAGTCGAGACAAGCTTCTTTCCAGGCTGGATGCTCAATCGGAGACATGGTCCGATATCCACAAGGACCCGTGTCCGAAAAGGACTCAATCTGATCTTCTCAAAGTGGCTATGTCTTTGAAGAAAGCTTTTGAATCTACCGCAGAATCGAAACAGACCCCTTCAGTGACCCCTTCAGTGCCCCAAGAGAGTGCTTTGCGTAGTAAAGCTACTTTGAGCAAGAAGTATGAGCTACCTTTGCATGTTACTTGTCAAAATGTATCAACGTACAATTTGACAACAATTCAATGATGTTCAATATATTGAGAAATGAATTGTTTGGGTTGCTTGATTGTCATCTAAGGTTCTGGAGGCTTTGAAAGCACCAAAGACTGAGCCATTTGCTCAGAATTCCCAGTACAAGAATGCTTTTAAATGTGAAGAGGAGAAAGGTGATGATGCTGGGGCTGCCGGCCGCCCCAAAGATCGCACGAATGTGAAGAAGAAAAAACGTAGAAGGGGTCCTGCACAGGTGAAGGACGTGAAGGTGTCTACAGCCGATTCTGAAACACCGAATCTAGTTGAATATGCCCCTGGTGATTTTGCGGCCGTGAAAAAGAAATTTTTAGATGGCCAAATTCAGGGAGGTTCATCTCGGGAGGAGGCTGTGAATGCCTGGAACCTGAGTGATACCAAAAAAAACTTTTAGCTTCCCTGCCTTTATCTGAGTTAAAGCGACGTAAGTTTGTGCCAAAAGGCACAGAAGTTCACCCATGGGCATCTTAGATATTGATGCGATGGTTTGTATGTATTTGATATTCTAAAAATATTCTAGTTATAACTGGGAAATACTTCTTTCAGTACTATAGCTTTGGGTGGATTATTTTGACTGGCCATGTCAAAAAACATGGTACAAATTTGATCTTGTTCGCGCATTTGCCATGCTGATGCCATCGAATTACAATGGAGGTGGAATCGCTATTGGCTTGGTATGTATGTGTGTGTGCACGCTTGGGGTGAAAAAATGAACTGAGTCAACTGAATGTTGCATTTCTTGACCCTTTGGATGTTTGGATGTTTTTTTTTTAGACATGGTACCCATTTGACTTTGACTGCATGACTTTGAGTGTTATATATATGCAGCCCACGGCCCAAACACGTACAATGAAGATATATATATATATATGATAATTTGAAAACATACACATAAGATGTATTAATTTTACCTGTAAACTTAATTGTGTGATGGTTTGAGACATCATACCATCATCCTTACACAACCATGGTTGTTTACGATCTCTTGCGATGGAGGGCGCCTGCGGTGCTCATCTTGCTCATCGTTCTCCTCGTCCAGAATGACAAGTTGGCTCCTGCAAGCAATGAAAAGGTGAACAACTTTGTGGAAGTGTTTGCTGGCAATGGTGCGATTAGCCTGGCATGTTGGCACAGGGGGCTTATCGGTTCGGCGCATGACATCAAATATACCACCTTAATGGACATGTCCTCCGTTCATGGCTTCGCGTTACTTGTTCAAATTCTACGTTTACATTTCTTCTGGGATTGGGTTTTCAACATTGTGATTCCCCCAGTGAACTTAAAGCAGTTGTGACTCCAGCAATTAAAAAGTAGTTCAAAATTTTCATCATTGCCATCATATGTGCTAAGGTTGGTGTGTCGAGAAATCTGGAACACCGCTCCTGGTGGCATAGCTGTTTTTGGGATATGCTGCAACAGCTTCACAAAAATGTTGCTTGCGTGAAATTTTGTACAATCAATCCCGCTTGATTTGTGCAAGTGCTTCTGGTTTCCAGTTCATACTAATTGGATCTGCTAAGGTCCTACCACACCCATGGCCGCAACATCTTTAATGAATATTTGGGGAACCAAGGGTACACCTTTGTGAAGCTGGGGAGCTTGTTTTGTTCTCGGCTAAGTTTGCTGATTCTATTGTGTTTCACAAAAGGAATCAGGTGGGTTGTGGAACAGCCTGAAGGGAGTGCCTTACCGCACCATCCACGTTTTCAGGACATCTTGAAGATTGGCAAAGTACTTTGGTTTGAGAACAAAATGCCATCAAATATAGGGTGGAAAAAACATTCATGAGAATCCAAAAGCGGTCAATATGTGTTTGAAAGCTGCGCGATAGGATTGAAATCTTTTTTGTCTTTATGTGTTGAACAAATAGCGCTGAGGTATTCACCGGAAGCTTTTGGATGGGTGCCTTCAATGGTCCTACTGCAAAAAGGCATAGATTGTGGTCAAATTGCGAGGCTTTGTTAAATGAGGTGGTTGCAAAAGGCCGGGACGGCATCTTTTGTAAAATTCCCTCTCTTAATTCAGTTTTTGCTTAATTCCAGAGACTTTGGATTTGTTCAAATTTGCTCAATTGGAGGTGGTCATCTTAGTCGTGAAGCGCTACGTAATCTTCCAGGTGCCCGGGAAGGCTTGACATGCTGGTGTGCCTTCTCGTCTCAAAGGCAGCCAGTGACTTGTCACAATCAAAGCTTTTCTGCTAGAGTTGGTGATGTGTACCTTTGATATATGCTGTTTGCCTTCAATTTCCCAATTGTATTGCCGAGGGCATACACGCCTGAGTTTGGAAGCCTCATCGCTGATATTGCTGCTGGCAATCCTGGGAAGGCCTGCTACAAATGTTTCAATAGTCATGTCTGTGCAAAACTGAAGGTTATGTTTCTTGTTCGAAGGCCCTACCTGGTCCCCGAGAGCCCTTGGAGCTGGATCCATTATGTGGTGATGCAGAGCTTTTCGAACGGTTCTTTGGTCTACTTGGTGGCGCTGAATTCCGTTGTCTTGGTGATATGTGGTGTGATGTACTTTGATCGCAACTATCTGTCTCTTGACTGTTCACTTTCATTTCATGTGTTTCTGAAAACTTTCCACAGGCAGAGATCCCGGCAGTCCTCAAATATCTGCATGGCTGCAAGCACTTTGCTCCTCGTGGTCGTT
Organism: Breviolum minutum Mf 1.05b.01; assembly: GCA_000507305.1. Classification (NCBI taxonomy): domain Eukaryota; class Dinophyceae; order Suessiales; family Symbiodiniaceae; genus Breviolum; species Breviolum minutum. The sequence goes on along the minus strand of DF243410.1, from coordinate 8,155 downwards.
GGGTCGTGGCCTCAACCGGAAAACACATATGTATGTACGTGTCTCTGCATTCATCATAGGCCTTACATATGTACATATATGAGGCTACCATCTTTGAGAACCTCGACCTCAAGCATGCCCTGAAAAGCTTTTAGAATCTTTTAGCATCTTTTAGCTATTGATGATGCAATTAATCTGGCGCCAGTGGAATTATCCACAATGCCTGCAACTCTGGACATTTAGATCGGGGGTGAAAAAAATCTAGCGTGAAAAACCGTGATTTGCGCGTGAAAAAACCCCAAATGCCCGTGAAAACACCGTGAATTTCGTGAATTTCACATATGGCATTTTCTACTATATATGTGAGCCTGACTGTGAATTAATTGTTGCAGCATTTTGTGTATCAAGCTTGTGGTGAACCACCTTTTTTTGTGAGCACATGGCCTCACTATCCGACTTACCTTTCCCCATATCTGAATTGTCGTGGGAAAAATTTTGGGTGGTACAAGACCATCTAGGTTTCAGTAAGGCTGAAACTCTCACCGTCATGGTCCATGTCTTGGGTGAACCGCCACAACCCTTGCATGCCATTTGCTTGCATTATTGATGTTTCTGATTTATATGTGCCAAAGTCTTTCTTTCGAGTAGCTAGATATAGATATAGATATAGATATAGATATAAATATATAGATTTAGATATAGATATAGATATACAGATATATAGATAGATATTTTGTGTATTTAAATTTATATATATATATAGTCTCTCCATCACTCAGGAGCTGTGCCCTGAACCGAAGCCAAACCGTGCCAAGAAGACCAAGACTGCTGAAGAAGAAAAGGAAGATGGAGAAGTGGAAGCACGACCGAAGAAAAAAGTAGGCCGTGCAAGAGGCCGGCAGCAGCACCTGGTAATGTAGAGGAGTCCAAGTCTTCTTCATCAAGGCAGCCAGAGGTTGAGAATGAGAAAGAGAAAGCAAAGCCGAAGAAGAAGAAGACTCAACAAGGGGAGACACCTGACGATGATGAGAAGAACAACACGGAGGAGAATTCAAAGAAGAAGAAGCAAACGGAGGAGACAGGCGATGCTGATGAGACGAAGAAGAAAAAGAAGAAGAAAACGGAGCAGGCAGACGATGCTGATGAGAAGAAGAAGAAGAAGACACGTGAGGAGGAGAGTAAAGAACCTGAGGAAATGGTGGAGAAACCGAAGAGGAAGAAGAAGGCACCAGCTGAGAAGGACACGAAGGATGATGAGAAGAACCCAGTTGAGACAGCTCCTGAGAAAGCTCCTAAGGAGGAACAGGTCACACGGAAACGTCGAGCCCCTGTGATTGAGACACCTCCTGAGGTAGTGGTTTCTTTTGATCAGCTTCACCAAGAAAAAGAGGAACCCACTCCAAGTGAACCCAGTGGAGACACCCAGCTGGACAGTCAAGAGCAATCATGGTGGCTTGGCTTTGCTACTGTACTTTTGTTGTGTGTGTGTGCCTGCATTAAACGTCAAGTCAATGATTGCCAATGGTTCAACAGCAACTGTGATATTTGAAACATATGATTTATTTTTCTGATTGTGACAGCTTAACGTTCCATACTAAGGTCATGTTCCACTTTGCAGGCGGCCATCGACTTCATCAACAAGCAGTGTCCCGGAAAAATCCAGGAGCCAGACTCCATCTCGACTGCATCGACGATAATGTTCCTTGGATGCACTGCTTTGCAACTTAAGATTTGACCATGTGGTGACATATATACAAATATACATATGTATTTACTTTTCTGTCTTAGTGCTACTACTCCATCTTGAATCTGGATTGAAATTCTAGGTTGGGTGACAGCCAACCTGATCAAGTTCAAACAGCATGGAAAGATGCTTTGACGGCTGCTATGACACGCATCAAGGAGTTAGAGTCTCAGCAAAAGGAGGCGCCATCTGGACCTGCTGCTTTGACTAGATCCCAGCGTTTAGATTCTCAGCTTTATATTTGCAAAAATGTTGTCACCTATAGTTTATATAATTTCACTCTGACGATATTGCTCTAAACCCAAAATTACTGAGGAAGAGCCCGTCCTAGAGGCTGCACGACAAGCTGCGGATAAGCTGGATGCTGAAGCAAAGAAACTCGAGGAGAAGGATACTGCTAGGAAGGATGCTGAAGCAAATGCACTCGATGATGAGCTGGAGGCTGCGGCAAAGAAATTCGAGGAGGAGCTCGAGGCTGAAGCAAAGAAACTCGAGGAGGAAGAGATTGCTAGGAAGGACGCTGAAGCAAAGAAACTTGAGGAGGAAGAGATTGCTAGGAATGATGCTGAAGCAAAGAAATTTGAGGAGGAAGAGATTGCCAGGAAAAACGCTGAGGCAAAGAAACTTGAGGAGGAAGAGATTGCTAGGAAGGATGCTGAAGCAAAGAAACTTGAGGAGGAAGAGATTGCTAGGAAGGATGCTGAAGCAAAGAAACTTGATGAAGAGATTGCCAGGAAAAAGGCTGAGGCAAAGAAACTTGAGGAGGAAGAGATTGCCAGGAAAAACGCTGAGGCAAAGAAACTTGAGGAGGAAGAGATTGCCAGGAAGAAAGCTGAGGCAAAGAAACTTGAGGAGGAAGAGATTGCCAGGAAAAACGCTGAGGCAAAGAGACTTGATGAAGAGATTGCCAAGAAGAAAGCTGAGGCACAGAGACTTGAGGAGGAAGAGATTGCCAGGAAGAAAGCTGAAGCCAAGAGACTTGAGAATGAAGAGAATGCCAAGAAACTTGATCGGCCAGGGGAAGGGCCACCAGACCGCACGGTGGAGCTTGCAGGATTGCAGGCTCTCATGGCTGGTCAAAAACTTCGAGAAGCAGCAGAAGCAGAAGCAGCTGTGCTTCCACCAGCTGTTGAAATCAGCTGGAGTACGCACAAAAAAGAAGGTATGCGGCTCAAGCGTCTTTGTGAAGAAAATGCAGACGCTGAAACCAATTTTCCCCACATGGTAAAGCTTTGGCAAGGAAGCAAGGAGGACACGCAGGGGGGGCAATTGGGTGCGTGGGTTGTGGAACATCCTTACTAAAATATAGGTCTTTCAATCAAAATCTGTTCAATTCATAACGTTTGCCTGCTGCAGGATCGGCGGCAATTGCTACGTCAATGGGTTCAAACAAATGGGGATGCGGCCGCGATAGAGGCAGAGATTGTGGTGTCTAGGACCAACACTTCGAAGCTAGGGACACAGCGGGAGCTTTTGACAGTTCAACAAATGGTTTCTCGGGGTTTTCCAAAGGAGAAGATTGACGCAATCTGTGCAAAGGGGGGGTTGCCGGACGAGGACTGTCCAAACATCCCCAGTCTATATCGCTATTGGGTCCAAACAAGCTGCGTGCTCAAAGACACAGAGGAAGTCAAACAGCAGGCAACTGCAACTTTGCGAGCCAACATAGATGGGGCTGGCATGGGAGCTTTGCTGGATGGCCCTACTGGTGCTGGTGTACGGCAAGCTTTGCCTGCTGGTGGTTTGGATCAAATTATGGCCGCAGCATCCGCAGCGCAGCAACCGCAAGGACGGGCTTAAGGTGAGTTATATATATATATATATAATTGTATATATATATATATATATTTGAAAATAGTAGCTATATATAAACAACTTTTATAGCCATTCTTAATCTAATGCAAAAATCATGTCTTAACCTGTGACTTCTTAAATCCTTTTTTTTTGGCAGGACAACCTGCACCCGCTGCTGCCAAGAGTCGGGCAGCAAAATCAAAGGCCAAAGCCAAAGCGAAGGCTGCAGCTGCAGCGGGCGGTGTCCAAGAGGTGAAGGCAAAAACCATGGATGAACTCAAGGCGGAAATTTGTTTTGTCCTCAATTTTTGACATGATAAATGCGCAGTTTGAAAGTTTGATGTCAATTTATGATCGTCCAGTGTGATCATTTCATATCAAATGTTTCGGTTTCATTTTGAAATAAGGCAGTGAACTCAAGAAAGAGATGACGGCCATCACCAATCTCAGTTTGGAGCTTCCCCTGAAGAACAATATCCGCATAACGTTGGGACAGTACAAGAAGCGGTTTGAAGATTCCATTGATGAGTGCCTTAACCTCATTAGTTCATAGTTTTTTCAAGTAAAAAAATCACATGGAGGTTCTTCTCCCAAAATTTGCCCTAAGGCTCAAAGCCATGACTTCGATGGCAAACTGCCAGGATTTGAAGGTGGAATTGGACGCTGAGGCCCTATAGTTTTACCAACCCATTCCTGCCGATCCATATGACAGTGCCTTTCCCTCACACGTTTTGCAGGTGAAGGCGATGCGCCTTGTGAAAGCTCAAGGCCGTGCGGTGTTAGCTGAAATCAAGAAACAAGCTGAAAGTAGCAAGTAGATCTAATGTACTTCTGGAGATGGGGCGTTGCTTTGAATGGGGGTGACACCCTTAACCTTGCCTGGTAAAGAAAAACAGCTCACATATTTAAGACAACCCTATATATATCTGAATGATACAATGGCTCATTGTGAAAAAAACATTCACAAATGTTCTGTATGTATATGGCAGGGTGGGTGTCACATATTAGAGATCCATTGGGTCATTCGATCTTAAATGGCTGGGTGGCGTGCCCCACTTCGTACAATCTTGAGCTCTGACGCAAAAGAAAAAAGGACCAACTTATGCTTCCAGAATTTGCTTAGTCACAAATTTGCCAAAACATGTTGGCACCCCTGCCCACGAACTCAACGAAGTTTTGCCGAGGTGCTGATGAAGAGCCATCAACATCCTGGAGAGATCGTGTGGAGCGGGTGGAATCTGTGCCATTGGGCTGCATTAATGTTCACATATTTGGAAGACATCCAGATTGGAAAGACCAAGTGTTCTGTGATTTGTTGGAGGCTGGCGTCTGGAGTTGGAAGTGGTGGTTCCAGCATCAAGCAGGCGTGTGAGATAGGCACCATCCTCGATAGTGAAACTTGGAATGCATCTTTTGATTGATTGGAAAATTTCACTTTAAATTGATCACTCAATTGTGAACATATTGCCTCCCTTTAAGGAAATCTTCAAAGCGTGACTCAGCTGCAAACATATTTCAAAAAATGCAAATGATTGTGGCACTGTGCATTCGACTTTGCCTCATAACACGCACGTTTGTCCACCCAAAAAGGCCTGATCAAAGTGAAAGACGAGTTCACAAAGCTGCTCAACGCCATGGATTGGGCCTGGGATGCGAAGTAGTCTACCGTGAGATCCCTGTCTGCACAGGCTATGATGATGAGGGTGATCCTGTGGTTGAGCTAATGCCATGGCCATTTGTTCTCCCTCATATGATGGTGGCTTGGCACTTTTCAAATTTTGATTTGGTTTGTAAATATTTCTATTCACAAGTCAATCTTTAATGGGTGGGATCCTGGATTTTGCCTACCCCGTGGGAAAATAGAAAATTGTTGATTAAAGTTATGAGGTTGAAGCTCTCATCAACAATGGTTTCCTGAAGCTACTGGTGCGACTTGACAAAGTAAAACCATAGTGGCACAAAATGCTCCTGGACTATCCCAACCATCCAGCTGGTGCTTTGATTCAACAGTCTGTCCCCATAAGCCTATATGGCACCTTGGGCCTATTTGTTTTTGAAAGCTTTGCTTCAAAAAATGATGTTGTTTTTTTCAATGTGAAAACTTACATTTATGTTTGGCCAGAGTATCTGACCTTTTAATTTTTTCCATTTGGGCTGGCAGGTGATGAAGGGCAAGCGCTTGGAGGCTCATATATGGCGTTTCATTGGCAACCAGACCTGTCACCAGTGCTGAAAAATGCTGGCCTGAGCCGATTCATGGTCACTACAATCCCTTCGACTTTTTATGTGTCTTGGTCAGCCATATTCATCAATCAATTTTTGAAGTTTCCTTTTGTGAGATTGACCAAAAAAGTGTGGAATAAATGGATCATCAATGCCCCAAATAGGTGTATGATGGTGCTGTCAATTTGACCTTGCAAAGTGCGGCAAAAGTCATCCGTGAGTCCATCAACGAATTATCTGACCATGGGGTGGCTATTCCTGGGTGTGGCGATGCAGCTCAGCTGTACGCATATACACTTTTCTTTTCTTTGACCAAAACAAAAAAGGGAAAATGTCAGATTCATATGTTACAATTTTTTGATGGCTTCAAACTAAGGATGCTGGCTCCCTCAAACTTCATTTTTTCCTCATGAACTTCAAGGGGGACTGGAAGTACATTCGTCAGCTATTCAATCTGGAACGGAACGCATCCACCGAACAGGCCTGGGGGCCCCTGCGATATCCAAACCACATACGGCTGTAGAGATCTTGAGCCAGATTTTGTGGCCCTATTCATGGTTTTTAGCTCATTGGAAACCAAAAAAATGGCCCTATATTGGGCCGTGCCCTTAAATTCATTTTTCAAATTCTTGCAATAATACAAGAATATAATAGATATTATATGTAAAAGATATATACATGTCTTTTTTTCTTTCCGGTCTGCAGCTCAGCTACCAGGTTTGCTGGCGCTGTGAGGCGTCCAAGGGCACCAATGATTTGAACTACGCCTACACCAATGTGAATGATGACGCTGCCTGGCGTAGCACTGAGTGGACAACCCTTCCATGGCAGCGTACTCCGGAGTTGGCATTGTGCAGAGGTTTTAGCATCAAGATGCTGGCGGTCGATCTTCTTCATGCCTTTCACTTGGGCTGTGGGCGTGACTTGCTCGGATCCGCGTTGAAAGTTTTGGTGAGGGAACGGTACTTTGCTGGGGCCAGCATTGAGAAGTCGCTGTCCCATGCATCTTTGAAGCTGAAGAGGTATGCCAAGNATATACATGTCTTTTTTTTCTTTCCGGTCTGCAGCTCAGCTACCAGGTTTGCTGGCGCTGTGAGGCGTCCAAGGGCACCAATGATTTGAACTACGCCTACACCAATGTGAATGATGACGCTGCCTGGCGTAGCACTGAGTGGACAACCCTTCCATGGCAGCGTACTCCGGAGTTGGCATTGTGCAGAGGTTTTAGCATCAAGATGCTGGCGGTCGATCTTCTTCATGCCTTTCACTTGGGCTGTGGGCGTGACTTGCTCGGATCCGCGTTGAAAGTTTTGGTGAGGGAACGGCAGCATTGAGAAGTCGCTGTCCCATGCATCTTTGAAGCTGAAGAGGTATGCCAAGTCACGTGGTTTGAGCCTCACCCTGTCAAAGCTCACCAAACAGAATCTGACATGGGTCTCTGATGCCTACCCCGAGCTGAAATGTAAGGGATTCGATACATATGTAGTGCTGAGCTGGCTGGTGCAGGAGACTTCGCAGAATCCACCTGTCAGCACAAAGCCTGGCATGCAGGTTGCTCTGAATGAGATGTGCACCTGCCTCTGGGCAGCAGATTCATGGGTGGGCATGCTTGCACATGCCGATATGTTCCTTACAGAGGAGGAGCAGCTCCACAAGGAAATGGTGGGGTCAATATTCCTTTCAATGTACATATCCCTTGCTGGGAGGTCATTGAATTTGCGAGAGAGATATTGGAGGACCCGTCCCAAATTTCATCTGCTGGACCATTGCATTAATCCTAGAGAGTCATTCGTTCAACTAAATACTCTACATAGAGGATTCGTTCATGAAAAAACTTACAGTTTCACAAATGTGATTTTCTTAAAAAATCACGATTTTTCACGGTCATGGCCTTTTTAACGGTCATAGATTTCTGCTCAGCATTTGAATTCTCAACCATTCACTTTTGATGGCGAGGTTCTGCCTTATAGCCCTAGGCTCATACCATGTGGCTTGAGCCGTGTAAATACAATGTACTTTCCAAACCAGCGTTCTGCAGTTGAGGGTATGGCGTTCCACCTCAATTGAGGTTTAACACTATACCCTCCATATGGTTTGGACATATATTTTATTGAAAAATAAGTATACATATATAAATCGTGTGTATATATATATATATTATATATATCCCATATCCCTCGAAAAAATCCAGATGAAAAAAACATCCCACGGCTGGCAGAGCTTTTTTTCTTCTCACTTCAGCTTGTTCAAAGCATCCACCATCTTTGGGCCCAGCCCTAGAATCCATCTTCTGAGGGATTGTTCAGAAGCAGTCCGCTTGTGTGTTCCTTTTTTCGTGCGCATTACGCGCTTGACCCAGTCCTCATCCATCCACGTGCTGTTGACATCTGGGTTGAGCCTGGAGTTTCTACGCTC
>DF243409.1:0-34645 GCA_000507305.1 Breviolum minutum Mf 1.05b.01 | reverse complement strand
GGTGGGTGGGGTGGGGTGGGGATGATGACATTCCTTGCACTTGCACACATGAACGCAACTGATGGGGTTGGTGGCACGTTTTTCCTATAAAGAGCGTGCTCAAGAAGCTGGCTTAAAGCACCATTTTTCGTGGAAGACACATTGTTTTCAAGTTGAGGCCTTTTGATGGCCAGGTTTCAACGAAGAAGTATGCCGTTGCCTCCCAAGATTGCTCACGAAGGACATGTTTTAAGAAAATCAAGAGGTTTGCTCCACAAGTGTTTTCTTTTGTACGATTTCATTCTGACCATCTTTTAGCAACTGATTCGCACATGGTTTCGTGTGACAATCATGTCTATTTAGTCTATTTCTCTCTGATGTGCAATATTATCTAATCTAGTGACAGCCATCACGAAAACCCAGCTTCGTCGTTTCGGATTGCAAAAGAATGCGTCTGATCCTATCGAACATAGGAACGTTCTGTCCGTCCGCCACGTTAACAAATCGCCGGGTTTGTCGACGGTTCTCCAGGCTTTGAAGACGCGCCGAGAACTTTTTTCCAAAAGTTTGAAGGCGCCAACACAAGCCTTCAAATAGCCTCTCTGGCAGTCTGAAAAAAACAAGCAAACGCTTTGCTGCCCATCTCGCCCATGATCACCAACTCATTATATTTCATAAGTTGCACTCCCCATTATCTACGCGGTAAGTTGTTAATGTTACCCTTGAAATGCTTAAAGCAAATATCAAGTGAATAACCATAAGGTTTAGGCAAAACACTTGACACAGCAGGTCCCCCATCGCAATCTATCACACTAGCTTCTTTTGCAAACATACTTTTGAAAACTAGACTCCAAGTGGATACCTGAAACAGCAAAGCATCGTGGTAGTAAAGCATCGTGGTCGTAAAGATGATGATTCCCCATCACAGATCCTTCTTGAATTGTGGATATACACGCAAGAAGAAGTAAACGCGCCAGAAGAGCAAATCAAAGTCAAGTCAATGACTCAAGTCAATTAAGCCAGGTCAAGTACGGCAAGTAAGTGAAGAAAGATAGTTGAGCAAGTAAGTCAGTTAAGCAAGTCAACTCAAGCAATCCAAGTCAAGTAGGTCGAGCCATTCAAGGCATCTTGGTCAAGTCATGCTAGATAGAGACACGGCTCCTAGGAACACTCTTCGCCAAGTCTTTCGGGAAAAAACAACATGAGGCCACACGATCCTTCACGGTGCGAACACGAAATTGCAGCTGACTATCAGCATGTGCCTTAATCCACAAGCTTCAAATTTACTGCGCCTGCCAGTGTTTTTGAAGCCACACGCATCTTACGTGAAAAAACAGTTGAGTTTTGAACTAAATCTTACATCATGGACATGCTGCCAACGCAGAAAAACGGATGACTGTCAGCCTTTGCCATTTTCCACAAGCTTCAAACTTACTGCGCCTGCCAGTGTTTTCGAAGCTACACGCATCTTACGTGAAAAAACATATTTTGATGTTTGATTGAAATCTTACATCATTGACATCAACAAAACTTCAAAATAATCGCTTTACCTCAATAAAATGCAATTTCTCCACCTGCATGGTGCTTGTTATCACATGAATGGAGATGTGACCGCGAGGACGAAAAAAATAATCCGCGCAGCAACACGTTTTTCCTATAAAGAGCAACATGCAAAAGTTCGCGTTTCGCTACGGCGAAAACCACATTTTTCATGTTATTGTCCTTGCTGACAAACTTCTGTCCCGGAGAACCTAGACACCGTACCGTATATCTATATATTTTTGATCTCAATGTGATCCCATGTGATGATTGTGACGCAAGAAATGAGTCCTCGGGCACTAAGGTGCAGCTGTCCTTTGCAGGATTGCAGCATTTCAGTGGCCAGCATTTGGAGGATTTGATGTCTCATCTGCCACGTGGTGTTCAAGCCTTGCACTTGGATGCCTCTTGGCGTTCTTGTTTTGGATGCAAGCATGATGAGTGATGAAAGACGGATGCATGATTGAACGAGGATGGATGACGGATGACGGAGGACGGAGGACAGATGAGGATATCGGATAAGGATGGGGATGATGATGAGGATGGATCAGGATGGATGATGTATGAAATGTAGATGTATAGATGTTTGGATGTGCCATGTGGGGCCCTCCAGGGAAAGCTGCGAGTGTCCCGAGGTGAGCTTCACAGAGGTCGAGTCCTTGCAGGCCTTGCGACACCTCGAGGGCCTTGCGCTGCAGAGCTTCGAGTTTCGCTGCGTGGCTTCGCCGCTGTGCCGTGCCGAAAGCTTGGCGCTGCTCGCAGGGCAAAAGTCGCTCGACTCCAGTCATGGCACAACGGTCGCGGGGCCAGTGATTTTTTTGTGACATCGATTTTATCGTATTTGAACATATTTGTACNTTGGGACCCGAGGTGGCAAGGCGCACAGCGCCTGAAACGACAAAGAGGAGCGAAGTTGGAGAGCTGGTTGAGCATCGAGGAGCGAAAAAACATCAAAAAACATACGAAAAACATACAAAAAACACATTTCGATTTTTTTTGTAAATCTTATAGACATCTGAGAAGATCGTAAAATCTCAAAAGCGTCTTACACATGTCTTAAAGACCCAAGTTTTTCGCATATTTGACCTCGCTTTTGGGGTTGTTCATGTTCTTTTGGACTTTCCTTTTCGCAGTTAAGAAGCCATGATATGAGGACTGTCAAGAATTGTGGTGGAGCCAATGGCTTGAATGTTGCGGCTTGAATGTTGCCCCTTGGTGAGAAATCATTCGAGATTTCAGGTGTCCCCTGTGATGGATAGGTATCATAAATCCTATCAAAAATTGAATGGGACCGAATCCCTAAGAAAACCCCGGACCAAGGTTTGATTGCGATCGAGCAAAAATAGATACTCAGGTTTTTTTTTGGGGGGGTTATGTTCGGTTCGGTCCGTGGATCCTGTCGGTCAGATTTCTTGGAATTTTCCAGCAAACTTCGATGTGGAAGATTGGAAGATGACGCTTGAAGAGTTGAGGTTGGGATATTCGAATCTTTGGGATCAAACTTGGAACTTTTCAAAACGAAGTGTCGAAACTGGCAAATTGCAGCATAGTGCCGTTTCCCTATTTCCCTCAATTTTTATTACAATTTCTCTTGCTGCTTCATGCTTTTCACAGCATCGACGTTGAATTCATGCTTTCACTGGGTATAGTCCAGCAAGGACCCCGTTGAATAGGCACAAAAGAGGAGGTCGGAATGACGTGGTCGGAATGACGTGCTGCACTGGGCACTGACTAAATTTTTCAGATTTCTGGAATTTTCATTGTGTACCCTCCTGGAAACTAACATATCCCCTGAAAAGTCCATTTTGAAGATGATTTTCCTTTTCCCCAGGTGGGATATGTTAATCCCCTGGAGGGTATTCTTTTTGTTGTACAGGTGATCCCTCTTGTCTCATCACTGTCCAGGTTTCTTCGGCCGCCCATGCACCAAATCAATATGAACTGGCAAGCGAGTTCTCAAGTGCTGAATCCTCGACATCAGCATCCTCCACAGTGTTGGGAAGGCCCGAGGAATCTGCATCCGGTGACCTGTCTTGAAACCGTGGTGAATGTTGTCATTTGCATCGTCGTTCGCGATTTGTGGCAAGCCAATTCCATTCCCAGCAAGCCACCATCTGATCATCACCATGCTATCTATGCATATCTATATGCATTGGATATGATGTGGAACCGTCGTGACGCTTCCCTCTGATTGCTATTTGGGAGTTCATGTAACAATAAGTAGTTAGACAGATTATGTATATGTATATGTATGTATATATATATATATATATTGAATTCTTTTTTGAATTTCTTTGTTTGCACAGTCCTAACCATGCCATCTTGCCTACACACCCGGCTTAGTCGGTTGCTGGAGCGTTTTTTTGGGTCTCCATCCTCATCCTTGTCGTGGTGTGTCGATGCTCAGGTTACTCATCTGACAGCACTTCAGAGGATCAGGTGCCACGGCACTGACTTCACAGCTGACAAAACCGCAAAATGGCACAATTTCGGCGTTTTTTGGATTTTCTTGGGGGTGAAACTGCTCGAGATCTAGATGATGATGAAGATTTCTGATAGGGTTTTTGGTGAAGGTAGACCTGTGACGTGCTTGCATGATGACGACTCCGGACACAACAAGTTGTACCTTTTCTTTTTTCATGTCCTGTGAATTATCTATAATTATCTTGATCTATCACCGACAAGTCACTGATAAGTGCCCGTGATGTGCTCATGTGGGCGCTTAAAAGCAGTCCTTGTCTCTCCTTCTCTTCCGGCGGAGGAAGCATCACGTGAACTGCCATATCCTTGCAGCTATCCAGGCAACTTTTCCGACCCGACGGGGGGGTGTCAATTTTGATTTTGCTCGGAGTCAAAGCTGTCGTGTCATGATTGTTATGCTTCAGGTTGCAAGCATTTCCATGACAATTGGAATGGTTACTGTCCGCAGCATCCTTGGTCGCGGTGGGTCAAGTGCACAGATGTGTTGAAGACTGCTCCTCGGTTGAGAGAAGCAGAATTTGGGGGCCAAAAGATCCCAAACCACGCACGATTCGTAAAGCGTTCCCATGGATGCTTGTGGAGGTTGTGACTCTCAACCTTGAGGTATACTGAGTTTTTGCTCGCATTCGCAGCAGTACCAAAAGGCATTTTAGATATTTGGATGATCCAGGTATTTATATATATACGTATATATGATATGACATATGATATTTACATCTTTGTGTACATCTTAGTGTATCGGCATGATCATACCGTACCGTATATCAGCATGGTTGGTTTTCTTCACATGTTACTGATCAAGCCGATCAGTGAGGCTTGGCACCTCAGTCAGCTGATGCTGCTCTTTATGACTCAAGCTGCCATGGAGTTGGATAGCCGTGGGCTGTTGGCTTTGCTGCTGTTGTCGTTGCTCCTGGGAAGCACGCAAAGATGGTAAGATGGTCATGGAAGCAGATGGAAGATGGATGTTTTTCGGGCTGTGGAGCCCCATGATTTCCATGTTTAGAACAAATCCATACAAATCCTGCCATGTAGATCCATAAAGCTCTCGTCCAGGTTTCCGGTGGCCTGCTACAGCATTCAGCAGGAAATTGGAATGATGGTGATCACGTTTGTCGTGATGGCTGGGGCCATCCTGGCCAGCACGGCGTATACGGTCTACAAATTCGATCGTATGCGCGGACTGGCTCGGGAAATTGAGCTGCAGGTGGAAGCAAGCTATGCAGAGGCGAAGATGCGCCCAAAAGATGGGAACATGATTGTGATAAAAGCAATTTCTCCCAAGATGATCTCAGAACAAAGGGGCGTTTTCAAGCTTTATACCCCAGAAATGGAATACAGTCACTAATTATTAGGTTTTATCATACATCATCATCTCAGAAGATCGTTGTTTCATTGACACATCTCACAACTCGGACCACAGGCTCTGAAGACTGCTGTGGTGGGCAGAGGGCGAGTTTTCAGCATTTTTGGCGAGCTGCGCCACGACCCTCCGACAGCAAACCTGGATTTGACTCTCGGCACCACGTGTCCAGAAGCCGATCCAAGTTGTTTCTCCCATTGTTTCTTCCCATGTTTTCCAGTAAGATGTGGTTTTCTGCATGAAGATGTGCTTCCTCAGGGGTTGAGACAACCAGCTGATTTTCCCACGTCAGTTGCTTCAAGCAGTGGGTGCGTCATTGGTCGCATTCGACCAAGGAGATCCAGCTACCTTCGAGCCAAGCATTGCCTCCCAAACTTTGAGATGCTCAGCAGCCAATTGGCGTTTCCAGGGTTTGGGGGAACCATGGATCTTGCAGAGTTTTTGCTGGAGTTTCTCGTCTCAGTTTCCTTCCCGCACCGCAAGGAGAGACTTTTGCATGCCCTCGGCGGAGCATATGCGACTCGATCCCTGCCGGATTAAGGCAGAGCTGGTACAGCTGCCAGTGGCGAAGGAACTTTATGACAAACAAGGACAGAAAATACATGACTAGTTGGTGGTTTCAAAGATTTTTTGTTTTCAACCCTACCTGGGGAAATCATCCAATTTGACTAATATTTTTCAAGTGGGTTGAAACCACCAACTAGATGAAAATAACCCTTTCTTAGTAGACCCTGCTGGGAGCATGCTGAGAAACTGATTGTAAATCCACACTTTTTGTGGCTAACACGGTCTGTAACACCACAATCTAGATGCTGTCTTGATGATGCCAGTTTTTGCCTTGGAATTGTTCCAACCTTGGAAGGAACTAGCACTTTGCCGCTGCTCTTTTGCAAGGTGCCTTGCCAAAACCTGCAACAAGTTGTTGCAGCCTGGAGCCTTTTGCAGCCGAGGGCCTTTGCAGTAGAGGATGGCTTTGCCGTGGCCCGAGGCACCCGCGAAGCTTCTGTGCTTCTGGACCTCGATTTCTGCGTGGCCAAGGTGATTTTTGTCTTGGCACCGCTGCAGCACATCCAACCAGACCTTGGCACCGTCCATCGCTGGGCGGATGTCCTGGGATTACTGGACTCACCCCGTCGTGTCTCGGTCTCCGCTCTGCAGCGTGGCATTGGCATCGGTGCTGTGGTGACACTGCTGCGAATGGTGTCCGCCATGCTCTCCCTCTACCTCGCAGCCCAATATTTCCTGCGCTACGGCCCGCCGGTGGAGTTGCCCGATGCGTTGGGGCAACTGTTGGTCTTTGACATCAACTCCACTCAAAGTCAAATCGAAGATGAAGACTTCACCGACTTTGTGCCTTGGTGGCCTTGGTTGCATGGCATCATCTACTCTATACCATACTTTGTCCTGGCTGCGTTGTTGTCATATGATACGTGCCGCTGCCGAAACGCGAGTGCCCGGAAAAAAACCACACAGGAAGTATATGATCGCTACTTTGGGCTCCGTGGCAGTCACTACACCTGGAAAGTTGCCATCTTGCAGTGTTTCACAGTCTGCCTACAGACGCTGGGAAAGCTGCTTGGTGCTAGAATTTCAAGCTAGTGCGAAGCAATGCAGTGGCATGTATCTCTGTTTTTTTCTCCGAAAACATTCGAAAATCCAAAATTTCATAAAATTTCACAATTTATACGGTAGTTTGTGAATTATGTAATATATTTCTTGCATGTAATCTACTTTCAGCCAGCCGAGGCTGAAGTTGTTGAGCAGCATCATCTCCGTGGCTATGAGCTTGCAGTCCAAAAAGCTCGAAGAGCTGAAAATCGGCTTTTGGTGCTTTCTTCTGCTCCTCGGAATCAATGCCTTGTACCTGAGCGTCTTNAGGCCATCTCTGGATTCAGCTCTTTTCTTCGTGAAGCCATCAGCAAGGTCGTAGTCGGAGGCCAGCCAGCGAAGCTCACATCCAACTCTCTTGAGATTGTCCCTCACTTGGAAGGCTTGTAAGGCAGCCCTCATGTTGCTAAGTCCAAGTAGTGGACTTTCATTGAGCTCCACTGCCTCATAGCCACCACGGGAATCAGTGCAAAGAACTCCACGAAGTAGTCCAGCCTGGTTCTCTGCAGTCTCGACCAAATCCACACGACGGTCTAAGCGCAGACAACCAGCTCCATGAAGTTCAGACCAAAGCATCCTTACTCTAAAGTTCTGGTCCTCAGCTTCCAGCATGCTTTGCACTTCAAGCATCGTTTGATCCGATGGCCTTCCGCTTCAATTTCCAACTCCTCCAAGAAAGCAAAACCATCGGTGTCACCTTGCCAGTGATAGCTTCAGGACCACTAGCCAGGGTGAGCATTCCACCCAAATCTCCCTTTGGTCTATTCGCATGAGCCTGGTCGCCCATGGATATGAAGACCACATCGGTCCAGTGACGAACTCCAGGTAGTTGTTGAAACTCCAGATGAAAAGGCTCTTGACGGGTCTCGGCAATCATCTGCTGGATTTCTCTTGCTGTAGCCAAAGTCCCTGAAGTCACCACTTCAGCTAATAATAGGTTGCAGCGGGCGCAAAGCTGGGGCTGGGAGTTAACCGCCAACCATTGCAAAGAGCCCAGCGAGGCACGGCAGGCTGCAGCTTCAGCAGGACGTAGTGCTCCATCTTGCCTGATTCTCTCAGCAGAAATTTCCACATCGGGTATGTTCTCAATGTAAGCATCTTGATCTATCAAGATCTTAAAGGAACCATCAGAGTTGCGGACGGTCTTCAGGTCAGGTCCAGCATGGCGGTAGTTGGAACGTTTGGCAGTGCCCCGCAGGCCGCAAGGATCTTGGCATAGATTGCAGACCTCCTCGGAATGAGGATCTCCAGTAATAATGCCCAGCAATCAAGGAAATCGATTGGTGGAATCCTTGACAGTTTTCGAAAACCAGGCCCACAAGCATCTCTCACCCATGATAGGCGGAGCTCCAATTTCCACCAAGGTTTTGTGGAGAGAAAGCCATAGTGCGCGAGGTGCGGTTGTTGAACCGTACACGTTGCGAAGTATCATCAGACACACCAAGAGCTTGTCTAAGCTCCTTCACTCCAGTTGTCCAAATTTCTTGGTCAGCTTCTGTTGGTTGAGTTTGGAGGAACGCAGTGGCCAAGTCCAAGCCATGTAGTTCCCATGGATTCTGAACCGAGAGCTGATAGATCAAGTTTCGACCAATCATGCTTTGAACTGGAGCAGCCGTCTTGAAGGTAGGATCCAGCAGCGAAGGGTGTTGAAATCCAAGAAGCACAATTCTTGCTTTCGCCTTTTTGGATCCATCATGGGTCAAAACGGTAGATGAGCTCTTTTTTGCTTCAGCTTGAGCTTCTTCGAGTTCATCAGGCGGTGTTGATTTCCAAGTCAAAACCCAACGAGCCTTGATGATCCGGTTGCTACCAAAAGCTCTCTTCACCTCATCATCGTCAAGGCATTTGCGAATGGCTTCATTCTTCAGAAAGCTGTCCACCTCCTTCATCTTGGCTCGTTCAAAGAGCTACTTCTCTGAAGTGCTCAGGCGTTCCAGTCGAACTTGAGCGCTGTTCATCTTCTTGTTCATGTAGAGAACAGGGTTCCTTTCCAGCATCTTCCGTTGGCGGTGGCTTTCAACATGAAGAGAAAACTCAATGGTCAGCGCCTCCTCACAGTTCATCAGTGCTGAAAAGACATCCATGAAAGTCACTTCATGTTGAGCATCAGCAGAAAGTTGTGCGAACTCTCTTGGGATCAGGTGCCTCAGGATGAGGCTGGGATGAAGGCTCATAGTCATTGACTGTTGCTGACATTGCAAGGTCACCAGGGAGAGGCGAAGGCGATCAAGTCCAGTATGAGGATCAAGTCCAGTTCATCTTGAGCTCGGTGCGCCAAGTCCAAGCGCAGGGCCAAATCCAAGCCCAGAAGGCGAAGAGCTCGAACCTCCAAGTCCAAGAGGCGTTGAACGATGGATTGTCTTCCAATCTTCAGGTATGAAGGTCTTCTTAGAATGTGCTCAACGTGCAGGTATCACGGTGGTTTCATCAGGTTGATGAGGTAAGGGAGGCATCTCGGTCTCCTCCTCCGCAGGTATCTCTGAGGTGATGTCCTCATATTCACGTCGAGGCATGAGGTCAGCAAGGGATTTCCATCGAGCAGGATCTTCTCGATGTTTGAGGTCATGGTGCAGTTGTTCCTTAGGTGTCACAGGTCTAACTGAATGAACACTGCACCGAAGGAGTTTCCCATGGATAAGAACCCACACAATGTGGCGGCGAGGATCATCAGCATCTTGGTGAGGTAGAAGTTCAGTCATGATAACTCTACCAGGTCCAACCCAGGATTGATTAGAAGCTCTCTTGGTTCCACCACGATGTCCTTGATGAACATGTTGAGGTAGGATTTGCCGCCAGACCATCACCAAGTCAGCCACCTTGAAGTCACGAAGTGGTTGTCGAACACGAGAGTTGCCAAGTCGAACCAAGATTCTCTGGGATCGGGTCTTGTTGGCAATTTGTTCAGCTCGAAGTCGAGATATTGGCATAGGTGGCTCGATCACTGAGTTGAGAGAAGGTAAGAGATGGTGTAGTCACGACCAAAGGCCCATTGGTGGGGAGTGTACCCTGAAACATGCTCGGTGGAATTCAAAGCCGAACATGCTAGGATCAGGGAAGTTGCTGGACCACCTTGAAGTTCAACATGGATGCAAGAAGCTGTGTGCTTGATGTCCTTTCCAGCTTTCTCCACCAATCCATGAGACCAGGGTTCTTTCTCTGCAGGAAGGGAAAGTTCAATTCCAGCTTCACGACAAAAGTCACCAAATTCTCGAGAAGTGCGATTCGAGTTAGGTTGCGACTCCAACAATGACCGGCAGGAACATGTTGAAGGCGTGCATTCCAACGGTCACGTTCTTGAGTTGAAGGAGGTTGATCCATTGCCATAGATGAAGGACTGGTGGTCGAAGATGAAGTTGTTCCTGCAAACTCCACAGGAAAAGCATCCTCCAAAAAGTCCAAGTGAGGTGCATCAGCATGTTGCGTCAAACGAAGTTGATTGATGTCACTTGACTGGGCCAGAAACGTGCCAAGGGCTCACAAAGTTTCCAAGGGTAGTAGGCACTCTTGCTGGTCTCTACACCTTAAATTGGGCAATGGCAATGGTTCTTGGTGCAAACCTTTGCCCGGAATTGTTGATGGAACTGGTCATCATTGGTTTTGATCATCCACTTTTTCAGTATCAATTCGCTGTGAGAAGAACGAAGTCCATAGGCACATCCATCCACACGGCACTGATGCCACTCCATTCCATGCTTCTCAAGTAGAGCTTGAATAACAAGTAGAGGACGTTGGTTCCAACCTTCACATGGAAATGGCCACTCCCAGTAAAGAAGGAGTTCAGGATCTTCTTCAAAGGCCTCCACCGGAAACCAGTAGACCATAGCATTCGTCCTCTTGAAGGAGAAGTATTATTGTTCCTCAAAAGATCTCTGGTGCCATGGACATGGTCGAAGTCATGAGATGTCCACGACATAGCCAACAATCTCGCTGGGCCCGTCAACCTCGTGAGAAGCTTCGTCGCACAGTAGCGACGTTTCTCCACTGGTGTGGCCCTCACATACCAGCAAACCTCACGTGTGTACCTCCGCCAAGTGCGGCTGGTACCATCCCATGCTGGGATGTGTAGGCAACCTGCTCCGCTACCAATGTAGCTGGAGTAAACACAGTGGGGTGTTGGGCCCTGAGAATCCAAACCACAGCAGCGCAAGAGGTGCGCTTAGCACCAAGCGCTTCACTTTTAGCGAGCGCAGAGCTCGGACGATATGGCGATTCAGCCACTTGTTATGGCACAAGAAAAAGGGCCCTCTTCTGAGCCAAGACACCATCGATCCAAGTCACNTTTGCGAGCCTCACATCTCTGCAGACCTTGGACCTGAGCCGTAACAGGAGGATTTCACAGATTCCAGGGGAAGCATTTGCGAACCTCACATCTCTGCAGACCTTGGACTTGAGTGACAACATTATTTCACAGATTCCATGGGAAGCATTTGCGAGCCTCACATCTCTGCAGAGGTTGGACCTGCGAGACAACAAGATTTCCCAGGTTTCTGATCATCAATTTACAGGTCTTGTAGCACTTCGTGAAGTGCTATTGCAGGGGAATCCATTGCTGGATGGGCAAGCTGTGTGCCACGAATTTTACGTCCAATGTTAAATGTGGCTACGTGGCAGTGCTTCGCCCAAGGTTGTTGTCCCAACGGAGTCATGTGGCAGTGATGCACGAAAAACACCACAACATCGAAGAAAAGAAAAAACAACAAAAAACAACAACAATGCGGAACAATCCTTCTTTTTCTTTGAATCAGAAGGGCTGATGTGGAGGCGCCGTGAACTTGCTGAGGGAAGGGTAGAAGAGTGGTCTTTTGGCGGCAACTAACAATAAAAGGTCGAGATTTACTTTTGAAATCGTGGTGGAATTTTCGAAGGAGATGACGGGAAAGCGGCGGCATGAGATGGAAAAAGCTTCACATGGGATCTGGGTCATTGTACATTCCCTGACACTTTTTTTGAATTTTGGGGTGGGGGGGTACCTGTTGGTTCGATTGCACAAGTTGAATCATGAAAGCTGTGACGTTGCTGCACTCTACGGATCATTTTGGCCCAAACATGTAAAAGTATCAGCTTTGTGCCAAGCTCAACCTGCCTAGCATTGAGCATGATGTTCAACTCACCTCACGTGCTCGTGCTGATCATTGAATTTGTTTGAGGACACACAAGTTGAACATTCTGAATTTTGAAGTCATACATCTTGAGCAGATATTAGAGTCGTATTTTCTTCATTCCAAAGCAACAAAAAGGACGGCCGGAGCCGTTAAATTACCCAACACATTCCTCATGCAAGAAGGTGTTTTTGTGACTCCTTTGAGAAGTAGCGCAACGCCAATTCCCTCCTTTTTCAGGGGACCAACCCCTGCTACAAGTAGGTGTCCTCTCAGAAACTTGAAAATTCAAAACCTGGGACCCGCATCATCAGTTGAAACAAGCGTGTGCTTTGGGAAACCTTGGTCACCTGGCGCGACGGCGGTGGACCTTGGACCTTTTTGAAGGAGCCGACTTGGTGTCACCATGTCGTTGAGGTGAATCATGGTGTTCAAGCAGCCATGGGGTCGAGATTTTCTTATGTGGGACATGGTGGGACTGTCTTGCCACATCATAAAACATATCGAATTTGCATCACATACAAATTTTGTAAGATATATCATATATCCACCTATCGTAGCACATCTGAACTTCTCACACCATATCATAAACATAGTTTTGTTTCCTCCAAGCATTACAGTTGGAAAACCTGTTAACACTTCTGACACCTGTGACTTCAGGACTTTAAACTTCCGAGGCGAGGTTGATGAGGATGTTTGGGATCAGAGTCAGCTTGCATGTCATGAAAGCTGAGTAGCATTATAGTGACATTCAACTTCGACGGCCTTGGCCGCTTCCATGCCCTTGGCCCGTGCAGGTGCCAATGGTGTCTATAACAGTTCCTGGGAAGGGCTGCTTCCAGCTCTCTTTGCTTCTTGGTTGAAGATATATGATATGATATGAAATGATATGACATGACATGACATGAAATGATATGATATGATATGAAATGATACGTCGTACACGTTGCAAGAAATTGGTGACTTTTGGCATTTCTTCAATTCAGGTCCTCATCAAGGCGCAGATGTAGCACAGCTAAGGCCTTTGGAAGCCACGGTGGAAGATGCTGAGACTCAGCTTTGTCAGAATTTGGAAGGCTTCTTAGTAAGCAATCAGCGTTTTTCAGCGTCCAAAATCCTGGTTGTTCTTGTTTTATAATCGCTTTTTCACGGATGATTATCAACAACAACAACGACCAGGAACTGCAACAGTACAACATGATATGATAACGTCTCTCAAAACTATAACCAGTGTATCAGTGTACTGCAATTGATTGGAATTGGACATAGATATCGCCGGAGCCCAGGTCCATGGCATGGCAATCGCCTCATGTCCAAAGGGGCTCGGCATTTGAAAGCCACCGAGACACTGCAGCAGATCGCCGAGTTCCTGCCGGGCACGCCCTGCGTCTTGACCAACTTCTCGCTGCTGCGGCCGGCTGGGGATGTGGTGCGCATCGAGCGAACGGAGGACCGTGGCATCAGCATCTCGACCCTTTTTCATCTCATCAAAGCGACAAACCCCACCAAACCGGCACCAAACGTGCGGTACAGTGTGTCACTCAGGTGTTCCTCAGTTGCTTCTGCTGCTGGACTTCGTGCGAGGTCATGTTGGCCACTGGTGCGAAACATCTAACATGAGTGAGACATTCAGCGTGGGTCAGCAGCTGACTTTCTCAGGGTTCCTGGCCATGGTTAGGGCGATGTTTGCAATCGACAAAATATAAAAATGGATAAATGGGATCATGTGAATTCATGTGATCATACGATACGTTCGATATCTTGAAAGAGCAAGCCGCAGCAAGCAGAGGCCACAATAAGCCAGATAGGGGGGGAACCTTTGAGTGCCTGTGCATTTTGTTTGGATTTTGGATTTTGCAAGAGAAAACTTAGAATTTCAGAAACCTGGCATCCCGAGGTTCAATCTATACCATGCTTGTAGCTGGGTCATTCAACCATCCACAAGAGGCTTCAATGATGGCAATGGATGCAGTTTCGTGGAGCTTCTGGCATCGGAAGCAACGAAACAGAAACCCTCTTGGTTTGTTTCACACGCATGGAAAGAACCTGTGTGGAGTTTTGTGAATGTGCTACAGCGACACAAGACCGTTCGCCAGCTGAACACGTATTACTGGGTGTGCGCGTATGCTAACAATCAACATTGTGTTGGTATACCAGAAAATCCACGGAAGTCTTCGTTCTATTTGGCCCTGAAATCCTGTGATGGGATCATCTTGGTCCTGGATACCAATGCCTCCGCCTTCGGGCGGATTTGGTGCTGCTTCGAAGAATCAATCGCGATAGAAGAACAACAGATGTCAGACCAGACACCCCTACTTCTGGATGTCGGTGCCACAGCCTTTGGGCAGACTCATTTGATAACAGATGGCCTTGCTGGACAAGAGATAGACATGGTGCCTGTGTTAGCATGGCACAGCAAAACGCAAAGAGAAGCTTCCTTTCCCACGGAGATTCTCCGTCATGGCCTTTTTGTCAATATTTGCAACGCCAGTGCCACCCGACCGGAGGATAAGAGCCGCATACTGGGAAGCATTGCCTTGCCCAGGCAAGACACTGCCTTGCTGTCCTTTGTGGAGTCTGAGCGCTACCAAGAAGTGAACCAAGGCCTGGCATCGCACTTCGCCCTCGCCAGCTGGTACGGCCATTTGGTGCAACGCCAGCCCATGCAGGACGTGATGGCGGCCTTGGCAGCCGATGGATTCCGGCGGATTGTGTCTTGGCATCGATTTCATGGTACAGAATATGAATGATAATGATAGCTATCACCTCCTGGTTCCATGTGCTTCAAAAGGGAAATTGCTTCGAAACATTATTGTTTAGCTCAAGTGTACCAAGGCAGAAAATGACGTTCCAAAGCCAGGTCCAGCATCACATTTTTGAGTTTTTCCAGGTCCCGGAGAACCTAGACGCGGTACCGTATATCTATATATCTTTGATGTCAATGTGATCCCATGTGATGATTGTGACGCAAGAAATGAGTCCTCGGGCAGTGAGGTGCAGCTGTCCTTTGCAGGATTGCAACATTTCAGTGGCCAGCATTTGGAGGATTTGATGTCTCATCTGCCGTGTGGTATTCAAGCCTTGCACTTGGATGCCTCTTGGCTTTCTTGATTTGGGTGCAAGCATGATGAATGATGAAAGACGGATGCATGATTGAACGAAGATGGATGACGGATGACGGAGGACGGATGAGGATATCGGATAAGGATGGGGATGATGATGAGGATGGATCAGGATGGATGATGTATATGAAATGTAGCTGTATAGATGTTTGGATGTGCCATGTGGGCCCCTCCAGGGAAAGCTGCGAGTGTCCTGAGGTGAGTTTCACAGAGCTCAAGTCCTTGCAGGCGTTGCGACACCTCGAGGGCCTTGCGCTGCAGAGCTTCGAGTTTCGCTGCGTGGCTTCGCCGCTGTGCCGTGCCGAAAGCTTGGCGCTGCTCGCAGGGCAAAAGTCGCTCGACTCCAATCATGGCACAACGGTCGCGGGGCCAGTGATTTTTTTGTGACATCGATGTTATCGTATATAAACATATTTGTACAGAGAAAAAAAGATGACCCCGGTGTTTCTTTCTAGCGGTTACTAGCGGTTTCTCCAGGACACTGCGGACATTGCAACTTTGGCTTGTTAGCCTACCAGGCCAGGGGCTGGGGTGAAGATGGGACCTGGTGGTAGGGCCTTGGTGGATCGGAGAGCTCGCAGTCAGGTCTCAATATTGGCCACCTCGGCTGGGCCTTGGAGCAGTTGCAATGCTTAGAGGACAGGTGTTTTTTTGCGTTTGAGATGACTCGGAGTCTAGTTCCACAAGTTTGGGAGTTTTATTCATTTTCATGACCTTTTTACACATGTCTGTTGGAAGTAAACCCAGTGGGACAGTCAGATCCAGTCTGTTTTCGGTTCGTGTAGGATCTTGTGATCAATGTGAACCACTGCAACCTGGCGACGGAGCAGAAGGTGGAGCTGCCTTTCGGCTGAACACCAGTGGCCTTCACCTCGGGAACCCTCGGGAGGGTCATTGGAGGGTTGGGACCCGAGGTGGCAAGGCGCACAGCGCCTGAAACGACAAAGAGGAGCGAAGTTGGAGAGCTGGTTGAGCATCGAGGAGCGAAAAAACATCAAAAAACATACGAAAATCCGCATTTTCGATTTCACCCAGAAGATGTTTTTGCATTGTACATCTCATAGACATCTGAGAAGATCGTAAAATCTCAAAAGCGTCTTAGACATGTCTTAAAGACCCAAGTTTTTCGCATATTTGACCTCGCTTTGGGGGTTGTTCATGCTTTTTTTGGACTTTCCTTTTCGCGGTTAAGAAGCCATGATATGAGGACTGTCAAGAATTGTGGTGGAGCCAATGGCTTGAATGTTGCGGCTTGAATGTTGCCCCTTGGTGAGAAATTATTCGAGATTTCAGGTGGCCCTGTGATGGATAGGTTTCATAAATCCCATCAAAAATTGAATGGGACCGAATCCCTAAGAAAACCTCGGACCAAGGTTTGATTGCGATCGAGCAAAAATGATACTCAGTTTTTTTTTTGGGGGTATGTTCGGTCGATCCTGTCGGTCAGATTTCTTGGAATTTTCAGCAAACTTCGATGTGGAAGATTGGAAGATGACGCTTGAAGAGTTGAGGTTGGGATATTCGAATCTTTGGGATCAAACTTGGAACTTTTCAAAACGAAGTGTCGAAACTGGCAAATTGCAGCATAGTCATAGTGCCGTTTCCCTATTTCCCTCGATTTTTATTACAACTTCTCTTGCTGCTTCATGCTTTCACTGGGTATAGTCCAGCAAGGACCCCGTTGAATAGGCACAAAAGAGGATGTCGGAATGACGTGGAAACAACCAGTGCTGCACTGGGCACTGACTGAATTTTTCAGATTTCTGTAATTTTCATTGGGTATTCTTTTTGTTGTACAGGTGATCCCTCTCGCTTGTCTCATCACTGTCCAGGTTTCTTCAGCCCATGCCCATGCACCAAATCAATATGAACTGGCAAGCGAGTTCTCAAGTACTGAATCCTCGACATCAGCATCCTCCACAGTGTTGGGAAGGCCTGAGGAATCTGCATCCGGTGACCTGTCTTGAAACTGTGGTGAATGTTGTCATTTGCATCGTCGTTCGCGATTTGTGGCAAGCCAATTCCATTCCCAGCAAGCCACCATCACCATGCTATCTATGCATATCTATATTTGTATTGGATATGATGTGGAACCTTCGTGACGCTTCCCTCTGATTGCTATTTGGGAGTTCATGTAACAATAAGTAATTAGACAGATTATGTATATAATGTATATATGTTATATATATTGAATTCTTTTATGAATTTCTTTTTTTGACACACTCCTAACTGCGTCATCTTGCCTACACACCCGGCTTAGTCGGTTGCTGGAGCGNGAGCGTTTTTTTTGGGTCTCCATCCTCATCCATGTCGTCGTGTGTCGATGCTCAGGTTACTCATCTGACACCACTTCAGAGGATCAGGTACCACGGCACTCACTTCACAGCTGACAAAACCGCAAAATGGCACAATTTCGGCGCCGTTTTTTCGATTTTCTTCGGGGTGAAACTGCTCGAGATCTAGATGATGATGAAGATTTCTGATCGGGTTTTTGTGAAGGTAGACCTGTGACGTGCAAAAGATGACCACTCCGGACACAACAATTTGTACCTTTTCTTTTTCATGTCCTGTGAATTATCTATAATTATCTTGATCAGTCACCGACAAGTCACTGATAAGTGCCCATGATGTGCTCATATGGGCGCTTAAAAGCAGTCCTCGTCTCTCCTTCTCTTCCGGCGGAGGAAGCATTGCGTGAACTGCCATATCCTTGCAGCTATCCAGGCATCTTTTCCGACCCGACGGGGCGGGGTGTCAATTTTGTCAATTTTGATTTTGCTCGGAGTGAAAGCTGTCGTGTCATGCTTCAGGTTGCAAGCGTTTCCATGACAATTGGAATGGTTACTGTCCGCAACATCCTTGGTCGCGATGGGTCAAGTGCACAGATGTGTTGAAGACTGCTCCTCGGTTGAGACAAGCAGAATTAGGGGGCCAAAAGATCCCAAACCATGCACGATTCGTAATGCGTTCCCATGGATGCTTGTGGAGGTTGTGACTCTCAACCTTGAGGTATGCTCAGTTTTTGCTCGCATTCGCAGCAGTACCAAAAGGCATTTTAGATATTTGGATTATCCAGGTATATATACGTACATACATCTTAGTGTATCGGCATGATCATACCGTACCGTATATCAGCATGGTTGGTTTTCTTCAGATCTTTCAAGCCGATCAGTGAGGCTTGGCACCTCAGTCAGCTGATGCTGCTCTTTATGACTCAAGCTGCCATGGAGTTGGATAGCCGTGGGCTGTTGGCTTTGCTGCTGTTGTCGTTGCTCCTGGGAAGCAAAGATGGTAAGATGGTCATGGAAGCAGATGGTCATGATGGATGTATAGGGCTGTGGAGCCCCATGATTTCCATGTTTAGAACAAATCCATACAAATCCTGCCATGTAGATCCATAAAGCTCTCGTCCAGGTTTCCGGTGGCCTGCTACAGCATTCAGCAGGAAATTGGAATGATGGTGATCACGTTTGTCGTGATGGCTGGGGCCATCCTGGCCAGCACGGCGTATACGGTCTACAAATTCGATCGTATGCGCAGACTGGCTCGGGAAATTGAGCTGCAGGTAGAAGCAAGCTACGCAGAGGCGAAGATGCGCCCAAAAGATGGGAACATGATTGTTGAATCGCAATTTCTCCCAAGATGATCCCAGAACACAGGGGCGTTTGTTTTTTTCAAGCTTTATACCCCAGACATGGAGCTTGAATACAGTTACTGTACCAATTATTAGGTTTTATCATACAGCATCACCTCAGAAGATCGTTGTTTCATTGACACATCTCACAACTCGGACCACAGGCTCTGAAGACTGCTGTGGTGGGCAGCGGGCGAGTTTTCAGCATTTTTGGCGAGCTGCGCAGAGCCGACCCTCCGAGTGCCGCAAACCTGGATTTGACTCTCGGCGCCACGTGTCCCGAAGCCGATCCAAGTTGTTTCTCCCATTGTTTCTTCCCATGTTTTCCAGTAAGATGTGGTGTTCTGCATGAAGATGTGCTTCCTCTGGGCTTGAGACAACCTGATTTTCTCACGTCAGTTGCTTCAAGCAGTTGGTGAGTCATTGGTCGCTTTATCTCCAAGGAGATCCAGCTACCTTCGCGCCAAGCATTGCCTCCCAAACTTTGAGATGCTAAGCAGCCAATTGGCGTTTCCAGGGTTTGGGGAACCATGGATCTTGCAGAGTTTTTGCTGGAGTTTCTCCTCTCAGTTTCCCCCCCGCACCGCAAGGAGAGACTTTTGCATGCCCTTGGCGGAGCATATGCGCCTCGATCCCTGCCGGATTAAGGCGGAGCTGGTACAGCTGCCAGTGGCGAAGGAACTCTTTGACAAACAAGGACGGAAAATACATGACTAGGTGGTGGTTTCAAAGATTTTTTATTTTCAACCCTACCTGGGGAAATCATCAAATTTGACTAATATTTTTCAAGTGGGTTGAAACCACCAACTAGATGAAAATAACCCTTTCTTAGTAGACCACTGCTGGGAGCATGCTGAGAAACTGATTGTAAATCGACACTTTTTGTGGCTAACACGGTCTACAACACCACAATCTAGATGCTGTCCGGATGATGCCAGTTTTTGCCTTGGAATTGTTCCAACCTTGGAAGGAACTAGCACTTTGCCGCTGCTCTTTTGCAAGGTGCCTTGCCAAAACCTGCAACAAGTTGTTGCAGCCTGGAGCCTTTTGCAGCCGAGGGCCTTTGCAGTAGAGG
This sequence comes from Breviolum minutum Mf 1.05b.01, assembly GCA_000507305.1. Lineage (NCBI taxonomy): Eukaryota > Dinophyceae > Suessiales > Symbiodiniaceae > Breviolum > Breviolum minutum. The sequence goes on along the minus strand of DF243409.1, from coordinate 14,745 downwards.
ATGGCTTTGCCGTGGCCCGAGGCACCCGCGAAGCTTCTGTGCTTCTGGACCTTGATGGCTGCGTGGCCAAGGTTATTTTTGTCTTGGCACCGCTGCAGCACATCCAACCAGACCTTGGCACCGTCCATCGCTGGGCGGATGTCCTGGGATTACTGGACTCACCCCGTCGTGTCTCGGTTTCCGCTCTGCACCGTGGCATTGGCATCGGAGCTGTGGTGACAATGCTGCGAATGGTGTCCGCCATGCTCTCCCTCTACCTCGCAGCCCAATATTTCCTGCGCTACGGCCCGCCGGTGGAGTTGCCCGCTGCCTTGGGGCAACTGTTGGTCTTTGACATCAACTCCACTCAAAGTCAAATCGAAGATGAAGACTTCACCGACTTTATGCCTTCGTGGCCTTGGTTGCATGGCATCATCTACTCTATACCATACTTTGTCCTGGCTGCGTTGTTGTCATACGATACCTGCCGCTGCCGAAACGCGAGGAGCCGGAAAAAACCCACACAGGAAGTATATGATCGCTACTTTGGGCTCCGTGGCAGTCACTACACGTGGAAAGTTGCCATCTTGCAGTGTTTCACAGTCTGCCTACAGACGCTGGGAAAGCTGCTTGGTGCTAGAATTTCAAGCTAGTGCGAAGCAATGCAGTGGCATGTAACTCTGTTTTTTTCTCCGAAAACATTCGAAAATCCAAAATTTCATAAAATTTCATGATTTTCAGTTTTAGAATTTCATAAAATTTCATAATTTTAGAAAATATATTTCTTGCATGTAATCTACTTTCAGCCAGCCGAGGCTGAAGTTGTTGAGCAGCATCATCTCCGTTGCTATGAGCTTGCAGTCCAAAAAGCTCGAAGAGCTGAAAATCGGCTTTTGGTGCTTTCTTCTGCTCCTCGGAATCAATGCCTTGTACCCGAGCATCTTGATTTTGCTTCCAGACTGGCGATTGGCCAGATTGGCTGCTGCGTCGATGGATGCAGTCTTGGATTTGGGTTACACTTTGACTTACATAGCCATTGTGCTAGCCTCACTTCCAGCTCTTTCCTCTCAAAGCACAGTGCTTGGAAACTTTGGTGATGAAGACTTGCTGATTTCCAATCAATTGACACCCGCTTTCGCATTTCCTGCAGATGCTCTCGGCTTCGCGGCCGTTTATGTGTCGTTGGCCCACGTCTTGGCAGTCTGCCGTGCCTTGGAGCGTGCAGCCAGGGAAGGTGGTTTGGCTCACAGCGATCAACTTGAAAAGGGCAGAGGTGAAAGACGTGGCAGACGTGGAGGAATGCCGACAGTGCGCACTCTCATTGCTGGTTCGTACTCATCTCTTTTGCTGCTGATGATTTGCTGGAATTTGTATGGGGCCTCATACCCTTGGCAGCATCCAAATGATTTCAGATGCTTTCCTTGCCGCTGCGAGCCTTTGGCCAATCAGAGTTTACGCTTGGAGCGTTGCGACGTTTCCGACATCCTTCGCTACAACCAGCTAAGCCTTAGCAATTTCACAATTACAGAGATCGCTCCTGGTGCTTTACCCAAGAATCTGAAGGTGCTAGCCTTATCTGGCAACTCATTGAAGAACTTGCGTGGTGGCTTGTTTGCCCAAAGTGCGAAGCTGCAAGTGTGGACCTCAGTTGACATACCACTTGGAAGGTTTCCGTGAGGATATGCCACATGGTCACATGACACATCAGACTGAATATTGGATCCGGTCCGAGTTCCAATATTGAAATTTACGTAGAACGGTTGTAGCAAGAAGCGAAGACCTATTGATATTCAGACCAATCGGCAGCGTTGAGATTTGTGCCGCCCTCAGGTCTTGGATTTGGGCCGTGCAAACCTCACATCGCTGGATGAGGAGGCGTTCCTTGGCTTGGAAAACGTGCGGCTTCTGTCGCTGAGCCAGAACGACTTGAGGCAGCTGCCGGAAGAGCTCTTGAAGCCGGTGCCAAAGCTGGAAAAACTCTTCTTGGGTGGAAAGACAGACGAGAACGGCATTGCTATTGTCCAGGGGAACTTGCTGAGTTCTTTGCCTCAAAAGTTGTTCTTGCACTCAAAGCACATGAAAATTTTGGACCTCAGTGAGAACAAACTGCAAGAAATCCCAGCGCACACCTTTCAAGACCTTACTGCCCTTCAGACCTTGGACCTGAGATCCAACGAGATTTCACAGATTTCACGGGAGACATTTGCGAGCCTCACATCTCTGCAGACCTTGTACCTGGACGGCAACAAGATTTCACAGATTCCACGGGAAGCATTTGCGAGCCTCACATCTCTGCAGACCTTGGACTTGAGATCCAACAAGATTTCACTACCGGAATCCTTTGCAAGCCTCACATCTCTGCAGAGGTTGGACCTGCGAGGCAACAAGATTTCACAGATTCCACGGGAAGCATTTGCGAGCCTCACATCTCTGCAGACCTTGAACTTGAGATACAACAAGATTTCACAGATTCCACGGGAAGCATTTGCGAGCCTCACATCTCTGCAGACCTTGGACCTGTATCGCAACAAGATTTCACAGATTCCACGGGAAGCCTTTGCGAGCCTCACATCTCTGCAGACCTTGAACCTGTATAGCAACAAGATTTCACAGATTCCACGGGAAGCCTTTGCGAGCCTCACATCTTTGCAGTACTTGGACTTGAGCTGGAACAGGATTTCACAGATTCCACGGGAAGCCTTTGCGAACCTCACATCTCTGCAGACCTTGGACCTGCAACTCAACGAGATTTCACAGATTTCTGATCATCAATTTACAGGTCTTGTAGCACTTCGTGATGTGCTACTGCAGGGGAATCCATTGCTGGATGGGCAAGCTGTGTGCCACGAATTTTACGTCCATTGTTAAATGTGGCTCCGTGGCAGTGCTTCGCCCAAGGTTGTTGTCCAACGGAGTCATGTGGCGCTGATACACGAAAAACACCGCAACATCGAAAAAACAACAAAAAAACAACAACAGCCAGGTGATTCAAAGTGACCTTTTCATCCCCTAGTTGGAGGTCACTTAGCCCCTTAAAAGGGTCACTTAACCATCCCAAAAAGGTCACTTTGAATCACCAGGAGTGCGGAACAATCCTTCTTTTTCTTTGAATCAGCAGGGCTGATGTTGGAGGTGCCGTGAACTTACCGAGGGAAGGGTAGAAGAGTGGTCTTTTGGAGGCTGTGACACAGTGATGACTTGTGATGGTTTTGATGATTTTGACTACGAGAGACCAACAAAAAATGGTCGAGATTTGCTTTTGAAATTGTGGTGGAGATTTTCGAAGGAGATGACGGGAAAACGTCGGCATGAGATGGAAAAACTTCACATGGGATCCATGGGTCATTGTACATTCCCTGACACTTTTTTGAATTTTGGGGTGGCGGGGTACCTGTTGGTTCGATTGCACAAGTTGAATCATGAAAGCTGTGAGGTTGCTGCACTCTACGCATCACTTTGGCCCAAACATGTAAAAATATCAGCTTTGTGCCAAGCTCAATCCGCCTAGCATTGAGCACGATGTTCAACTCACCTCACGTGCTCGTGCTGATCATTGAATTTGTTTGAGGACACAAGTTGAACATTCTGAATTTTGAAGTCATATTTTCTTGAGCAGATATTAGAGTCGCATTTTCTTCATTCCAAAGCAACAAAAAGGACGGCCGGAGTCATTAAATTACCCAACACATTCCTGATGCAAGAAGGTGTTTTTGTGACCCCTTTGAGAAGTAGCGCAACGCCAATTCCCTCCTTTTCCAGAAAAAACCCCTGCTACAAGTAGGTGTCCTCCGCAGAAACTTGGAAAATTCAAAACCTGGTTCGCATCATCAGTTTAAACAAGCGTGTGCTTTGGGAAACCCTGGTCACCTGGCCAGATAAGATAAGGGCCATAAGTTAATAAGCCTATGAACATCTATGAAATGATTCGCAACGACTTGATCCTTCAAACAGATCCTGCCGGGTTTTCGAGCCATTGGCGGTGGACCGGTGGACCTTGGACCTTTTTGAAGGAGCCAACTTGGTGTCACCGTGTCGTTGAGGTGAATCATGGCAAAAGCAGCAGTTTTTGTCGAGATTTTCTCATGTGGGACATGGTGGGACTGTCTTTCCACATCATAAAACATATCGAATTTGCATTACATACAATTTTATAAGATATATCTACCTATCGTAGCACATCTGAACTTCTCACACCATAAACATACTTTTTCTTTCTCCAAGCATTTCAGTTGAAAAACCTGTTAACACTTCTGACAGCTGTGACTTCAGGACTTTAAACTTCCGAGGCGAGGTTGAGGGGAATGTTTGGGATCAGAGTCTTAGCATGTCACGAAAGCTGAGTAGCATCATAGTGACATTCTACTCCTTGTGGGTGTTTCCAAAAATATATACTGGTACCCCTATTTTGGAAAACCCTATTAAAATGGATGATTTGTGTGTACCACTATTTTCGGAAACATTCATATGATGATGTCATACCCATGCTCATGACTTTGGTTTGTCCTGGTGGGTTGTCCGACGCCGTCACTCATCTCTTCAAAATCTGATGGACTTCATGCGACGGCCTTGGCACCTTCCATGTGGCCCGTGCAGGTGCCAATGGTGTCTATAACAGTTCCTGGGAAGGGCTGCTTCCAGCTCTCTTTGCTTCTTGGTTGAAGATATATGAAATGATATGAAATGATATGACATGACATGAAATGATGTGATATGATATGAAATGATATGAAATGATACGTCCTACACGTTGCAAGAAATTGGTGACTTTTGGCATTTCTTCAATTCGGGTCCTCTCAATTTGGGTCCTCATCAAGGCGCAGATGTAGCACAGCTAAGGCCTTGGGAAGCCACGGTGGAAGATGCTGAGATTCAGCTTTGCCAGAATTTGGAAGGCTTCTTAGCAAGCAATCAGCTTGAGCGTCCAAAATCCTGGTTGTTCTTGTTTTATAATCGTTTTTTCACGGATGAATATCAACTACAACGACCAGGAACTGAAACAGTACAACATGATATGATAACGTCTATCAAAACTATAACCAGTGTATCAGTGTACAGTAATTGATTGGAATTGGACATAGATATCGCCGGAGCCCAGGTCCATGGCATGGCAATCGCCTCATGTCCAAAGGGGCTCGGCATTTGAAAGCCACCGAGACACTGCAGCAGATCGCCGAGTTCCTGCCGGGCACGCCCTGCGTCTTGACCAACTTCTCGCTGCTGCAGCCGGCTGGGGATGTGGTGCGCATCGAGCGAACGGAGGACCGTGGCATCAGCATCTCGACCATATTTCGTCTCATCAACGCGACAAACCGCCAAACCGCCAAACCCACCAAACCGGCACCAAACGTGTGGTGCAGTGTGTCACTCAGGTGTTCCTCAGTTGCTTCTGCTGCTGGACTTCGTACGAGATCATGTTGGCCACTGGTGCGAAACATCTAACATGAGTGAGACATTCAGCGTGGGTCAGCAGCTGACTTTGGAAGGGTTCCTGGCCATTGTTTTGCGATGTTTGCAATCTACAAAATGTAAAATTGATAAATGGGATCATGTGAATTCATGTGATCATATGATACGTTCGATAAGAGCAAGCCGCGGCAAGCAGGGGCCACAATAAGCCAGATAGGGGGGAACCCTTGAGTGCCTGTGCATTTTGTTTGGATTTTGGATTTTGCAAGAGAAAACTTAAACTTTCAAAAACCTGGCATCCCGAGGTTCAATCTATACCATGCTTGTAGCTGGGTCATTCAACCATCCACAAGAGGCTTCAATGATGGCAATGGATGCAGTTTCGTTGAGCTCCTGGCATCGGAAGCAACGAAACAGAAACCCTCTTGGTTTGTTTCACACGCATGGAAAGAACCTGTGTGGAGTTTTGTGAATGTGCTACAGCGACACGAGACCGTTCGCCAGCTGAACACGTATTACTGGGTGTGCGCGTATGCTAACAATCAACATTGTGTTGGTGACGAGATACCAGAAAATCCACGGAAGTCTTCGTTCTATTTGGCCCTGAAATCCTGTGATGGGATCATCTTGGTCCTGGATACCAATGCCTCCGCCTTCGGGCGGATTTGGTGCTGCTTCGAAGAGTCAATCGCCATAGAAGAACAACAGATGTCAGACCAGACACCCCTACTTCTGGATGTTGGTGCCACAGCCTTTGGGCAGACTCATTTGATAACAGATGGCCTTGCTGGACAAGAGATAGACATGGTGCCTGTGTTAGCATGGCACAGCAANTTGCACTTGCACACATGTGAGATGCTACGCAACTGATGGGGTTGGTGGTGGGGTGGGGATGATGACATTGTTTGCACCTGCACACATGTGAGATGCTACGCAACTGATGGGGTTGGTGGCACGTTTTTCCTTTAAAGAGAGTGCTCAAGAAGCCTTAAAGCACCATTTTTCGTGGAAGACACAGTGTTTTCAAGTTGAAGCCTTTTGATGGCCAGGTTTCAACAAAGAAGTTTTCCGTTTTGCCGTTGCCTCCCAAGATTGCTCACGAAGGACATGTTTTAAGAAAATCAAGAGGTTTGCTCCACAAGTGTTTTCTTTCGTGCGATTTCACTCTTACCATCTTTTAGCAACTGATTCGCACATGGTTTCGTGTGACAATCATGTCTATTTCTTTCTGATGTGCAATATCCTCTAATCTAGTGACAGTCACATGTTGGGAAATCAGTCTGAGTTGCTACCATCTGCACGTTCAAGTCTTTGGCTGAATGCATTCCACGCCGCACATCTCTTCGAAGTTACGCAAAGGACACCACATTGCTGCAGCTGACGGCAGCACGGAGCTGCAAGCTGCCACTCGTGCTTGCTATGTTCCAAGTTTGTTAGGAGTGAGCCACGTCCGACATCTTTTCACTCCTCTGCGCACAATTCCGAAAACTGTCTTGCAGCAATCAGAAATAGATTTTGCTGCGAGACATGAAGCGACAAGGGTGGTGTAAAGAAAGCAACGCAGCATTTCTTTTCGTAGATGGTGACAATGTCGCAGAAAGTTTGGCGGCCATCACGAAAACCCAGCTTCGTCGTTTCGGATTGCAAAAGAATGTGTCTGACCCTATCGAACATAGGAACGTTTTGTCCGTCCACCAGCTTAACAAATCGCCCGGTTTGTCGACGGTTCTCCAGGCTTTGAAGAGAACCGAGAACTTTTGTCCAAAAGTTTGAAGGCGACAACACAAGCCTTCAAATAGCCTCTCTGGCAGTCTGAAAAAGCAAGCAAACGCTCTGATGCCCATCTCGCCCATGATCACCAACTCATTTGGAATTTCATAGGTTGCACCCCGCATTATCTACGCGGTACGGTTGTCAATGTTACCCTTGAAATGCTTAAAGCAATGTTAAGTGAATAACCATACGGTTTAGGCAAAACACAGCAGGTCCCCCATCGCAATCTATCACGCTAGCTTCTTTTGAAAACAGACTTTTGAAAACTAGACTCCAAGTGGGTACCCGAAACAGCAAAGCATCGTGGTAGTAAAGCGTCCTGGTCGTAAAGATGATGATTCCCCATCACAGATCCTTCTTGAAATGTGGATATACACGCAAGAAGAAGTAAACCCGTCAGAAGAGCAAATCAAGTCAAGTCAATGACTCAAGTCAAATAAGCCAAGTCAAGTACGGCAAGTAAGTGAAGCAAGATAGTTGAGAAACAAGTAAGTCAGTTAAGCAAGTCAACTCAAGCAATTCAAGTCAAGCAAGTCAAGTCAAGTAAGTCGAGCCATTCAAGGCATCTTGGTCAAGCCATGCTAGATAGAGACACGGCTCCTAGGAACACTCTTCGCCAAGTCTTTCGGGAAAAAGCAACATGAGGCTACACGATCCTTCATGGTGCGAACACGAAATTGCAGCTGACTATCAGCATGTGCCTTAATCCACAAGCTTCAAATTTACTGCGCCTGCCAGTGTTTTTGAAGCCACACGCATCTTACGTGAAAAAAAAATGAATTTTGAACTAAATTTTACATCATGGACATGCTGCCAACGCAGAAAAACAGATGACTGTCAGCCTTTGCCATTTTCCACAAGCTTCAAACTTACCGCGCCTGCCAGTGTTTTGGAGCTACACGCATCTTACGCGGAAAAACATATTCTGATTTTTGAATGAAATCTTACATTGTTGACATCAACAAAATTTCAAAATCATTGCTGTACCTCAGTAAAATGCAATTTCTCCACCTGCATGGTGCTTGTTATCACATGAATGGAGATGTGTCCGCGCGGACGAAAAAAAATAATCCGCGCAGCAGCACGTTTTTCCTATAAAGAGCAACATGCAAAAGTTCGCGTTTCGCTTCAGCGAAAACCACATTGTTCATGTTTTTGTCCTTGCTGACACACTTCTGTCCCGGAGAACCTAGACACCGTACCGTATATCAATATATCTTTGATCTCAATGTGATCCCATGTGATGATGTGATGATTGTGACGCAAGAAATGAGTCCTCGGGCAGTGAGGTGCAGCTGTCCTTTGCAGGATTGCAGCATTTCAGTGGCCAGCATTTGGAGGATTTGATGTCTCATCTGCCGCGTGGTGTTCAAGCCTTGCACTTGGATGCCTCTTGGGGTTTTTGATTTGGATGCAAGCATGATGAATGATGAAAGACGGATGCATGATTGAACGAGGATGGATGACGGAGGACGGAGGACGGAGGACGGAGGACAGATGAGGATATCGGATAAGGATGGGGATGATGATGAGGATGGATCAGGATGGATGATGTATGAAATGTAGATGTATAGATGTTTGGATGTGCCATGTGGGGCCCTCCAGGGAAAGCTGCGAGTGTCCCGAGGTGAGCTTCACAGAGGTCGAGTCCTTGCAGGCCTTGCGACACCTCGAGGGCCTTGCGCNGAGGTGGCAAGGCGCACAGCGCCTGAAACGACAAAGAGGAGCGAAGTTGGAGAGCTGGTTGAGCATCGAGGAGCACAAAAAACATACAAAAAACATACAAAAATCATCATCAAATCCACATTTCGATTTCACCCAGAAGGCTTTTGAAAATTGTACATCTCATAGACATCTGAGAAGATCCTAAAATCTCAAAAGCGTCTTGAACATGTCTGAAAGACCCAAGTTTGTCGCATATTTGACCTTGCTTTTGGGGTTGTTCATGGCTTTTTTTGGACTTTCCTTTTCGCGGTTAAGAAGCCATGATATGAGGACTGTCAAGAATTGTGGTGGAGCCAATGGCTTGAATGTTGCGGCTTGAATGTTGCCCCTTGGTGAGAAATCATTTGAGATTTCAGGTGGCCCTGTGATGGATAGGTATCATAAATCCATCAAAGATTGAATGGGACCAAATCCCAAAGAAAACCCAGGACCAAGCTTTGAATGCTATGGAGCAAAAATAGATACTCAGTTTTTTTTCTTTGGGTATGTTCGGCCTGTCGGTCAGATATTTCTTGGAATTTTCAGCAAACTTCGATGTGGAAGATTGGAAGATGTGAAGATCGACATGAACTTCTCTCAGCTTGAAGAGTTGAGGTTGGGATATTCGAATCTTTGGGATCAAACTTGGAACTTTTCAAAACGAAGCGTCGAAACTGGCAAATTGCAGCATAGTCATAGTGCCATTTCCCTATTTCCCTCTATTTTTATTACAACTTCTCTTGCTGCTTCATGCTTTTCACAGCAAGGACCACGTTGAATTCATGCTTTCACTGGGTATAGTCCAGCAAGGACCACGTTGAATAGGCACAAAAGAGGACGTCGGAATTGCTGCACTGGGCACTGACTGAATTTTTCAGATTTCTGGAATTTTCATTGGCCATATTTAAAAGGAACCACCTTTTCCAAACCATCATTTTGGGTATCCATGTTAGTTTTCCTGGGAACTAATATGTTAATCCCCTGGAGGGTAGTCTTTTTGTTGTACAGGTGATCCCTCTCGTTTGTCTCACTGTCCAGGTTTCTTCGGCCGATGTCCATGCACCAAATCAATATGAACTGGCAAGCGAGTTCTCAAGTGCTGAATCCTCGACATCAGCATCCTCCACAGTGTTGGGAAGGCCTGAGGAATCTGCATCCGGTGACCTGTCTTGAAACTGTGGTGAATGTTGTCATTTGCATGGTCGTTCGCGATTTGTGGCAAGCCAATTCCATTCCCAGCAAGCCACCATCACCATGCTATCTATGCATATCTACTGTATATGCATTGGATAGGATGTGGAACCTTCGTGACGCTTCCCTCTGATTGCTATTTGGGAGTTCATGTAACAATAAGTAATTAGACACATTGAATTCTTTTATGAATAATTTATTTTTTTGACACACTCCTAACCGTGTCACCTTGCTTACACACCCGGCTTAGTCGGTTGCTGGAGCGTTTTTTTGGGTCTCCATCCTCATCCATGTCGTCGTGTTTCGATGCTCAGGTTACTCATCTGACAGCACTTCAGAGGATCAGGTACCATGGCACTGACTTCACAGCTGACAAAACCGTAAAATGGCACTTTTTCGATTTTCTTGGGGGTGAAACTATCGAGATCTAGATGATGATGAAGATTTCTGATAGGGTTTTTGTGAAGGTAGACCTGTGACGTGCAAAAGATGACGACTCCGGACACAACAATTTGTACCTTTTCTTTTTCATGTCCTGTGAATTATCTATAATTATCTTGATCAGTCACCGACAAGTCACTGATAAGTGCCCATGATGTGCTCATGTGGGCGCTTAAAAGCAGTCCTCGTCTCTCCTTCTCTTCCGGCGGAGGAAGCATCGCGTGAACTGCCATATCCTTGCAGCTATCCAGGCAACTTTTCTGACCCGACTTGGGTGTCAATTTTGATTTTGCTAGGAGTCAAAGCTGTCGTGTCATGCTTCAGGTTGCAAGCGTTTCCATGACAATTGGAATGGTTACTGTCCGCAGCATCCTTGGTCGCGATGGGTCAAGTGCACAGATGTGTTGAAGACTGCTCCTCGGTTGAGAGAAGCAGAATTTGGGGGCCAAAAGATCCCAAACCACGCACGATTCGTAATGCGTTCCCATGGATGCTTGTGGAGGTTGTGACTCTCAACCTTGAGGTATGCTGAGTTTTTGCTCGCATTCGCAGCAGTACCAAAAGGCCATTTTAGATATTTGGATGATCCAGGTATATATACGTACCGTACATATGTATATATATCTTGTGGGCTTCCATTAGTATACACGTCACACATGTTGCCGTATGCAGCTCTGGGTTCAAGGCAGGTGGCAGGCCTTTGGCTGCCCCTGTCTGAGCCAAACGTGGTACTCAAGGTATCTCATCCAGTGGATTCGGTTCCCCCCCCCTTCCTCGTGGTAGGCCTTTGGCTACCGGGGGTGGGGGTGGGGTAGGTGCTCCGTGATGGAGCATGTTGCTGGGCTGAAAGCCAATTTTGTTGCCAATGGTGGCAACGAGAAGGCTTTTGAAGAGTTGGGGCGGGGTAGCTTGGGCTTGGCTGACAGCCAGGCTCAAGATGGATGTCACAGGCCACGGGAGGCCCGGGATACCGCCTCGAGGTGTTTCAAGCCTGACGCCTTGATTGAGATCCAATGCTACAACAGCCGTGGAAGAAGCCAGGGTGAAGAAGTTTTGGTTTTTGAGAAGTGGATCTCACGGACCGACTTGACTTTCAGGGCCAGCCATTTGGTGGCCTCAAATGAATACTATGAATGGTGGGCCACCCATGAGGCGAACTATGGGAGGACCGTCTTTCACGTGTGTGAATCTGCCAGGCATAGGTGCTCTTATAGAGGAGATGTGGTTCACATCATGAGGTGGAAGATGGTTTCAGCCCTCCTGAAGGACGACCTGCTGAGTCAGTCTTTCCACCCCGTGCCGCAGCACCTGTGACTACCTCTGGTTTAGATGGTGCCCCTCTTGAGCCGGGGGAAGGTGAGAAGGATGAAGCCGCAGTTGACCAGTTGCTCAGCTTGGCCGCAGCCGCCAAGAAGGGAAAGGTTCCTGGAGGGGACGTCTTGCTCGTGAACCCAAGACCAAAGGTTTGGGACAACTGCTGGCGGACAAAGCACAAAGCCTTGAGGAGGGAAAGAAGCCCCCTCAAGGTCAAAGCGACGGCGTAGAGAACGGAGCGAGTCTTTTGATGGATCCAGTGGTTCTGAGAAGGATTTTCGCGTCGCCTCGTCTCGGGAGGTGGACCTGATGGCGTTGTCCCAGCGCGATCCAGGTTGCCTACTTCGGTCAGCCCTCAGAGAGATGAAGAAATATCTCGCTGCTCGGGGCGAGGCGAACAAGGAGGATTTAACAGCGGGGCGAGTGGTGTCCTACCTGCGCCAGATCCTGTTGCCGCAGTATCCGAAAGCAGGGTTGAGGTCGCAGAGAGAGCTGGTTACCCTAGCCACGGGGTTGGACATGCTCCTAGAGGGCGATCTAGGTCGCCTCGGGGACCTGTTGGTCCAGCGGTTCAAGGCCATAGAGGCCAGCCTGTCAGCCGACGGGAACTGGTCGGTGGCAAGACACCAAGAACTGATTCCCACCCACGCTTCGTTGAGCACAAGGGCAGAAATGACGGAAGCGGCAAAGGCGGAGTTGCGGGCCTCAAAGCTTCGTCAGCAGCTCAACAAGGGGGGGAAGAACGGCTAGGGAACAGGCGGCGGGGGCGACAAGTCCTCAGCTCCCGTGACGCCAGTGATCAAGCAGAAGAAGGCCTGGTTGAAAAAGCGAGCCGACAGTCCTCAGAGTGAGTTTCGCGAAGTTTCCAGAAAGGTCAGCCTCAGAGGAGGATCAGCCTCCTATGATCAAGGGAGCAGCCCACAGAGGAGCTCCAGATCAAAAGGAGGAAAGAAAGGAGGTTCAGAAGAGAGAGAAGCCCTTGGAGTTGAGAGCCCCGTCTCCGGCAGCTGGGACACGGAGAGCCAGCGAGGATCGGACGTCACCGTTGAGGAAAGTGAGCTTGAGAGAGAAGTTGAAGGCGAAAGGGAGAAGTTCCTGACCAAGTTCAGTGAGTTCTGCGCTGGCCTGGACCTTCAGGGGAGGTCAATGTCTCAGATGAGTGTTTTGTTGGTGCAAGTACTCCACAGGTATCCGGGGGTTGTGGGGTTTTATGCCGAGAAGGCCGCACGTGCCGCGAGCTCCCAACAAGGAACGGGAGATGTCTGGAAAGACGTTCTTCCGCTTCCTGTTCCAACCAATGTGGCCGAGTTTGTGATGGACATTTGGAGGAACGACGGATTTGAGGTCAAGAAATCTGGACGCACTGGTGCCACTGTCCAGCACCTGTACCGGGAAGTTGGGATAAGTTGTCTTCAGTTTTGCATGATAGTATGTGGTCTGGTTTGCGGAGTGGTGCTCGGATCCATGGGGGGCCCATCCGTAAATCTCAAGAGGATGCCCTTAGTCACCTTCGAAGGGCGGCGGAGTATGTCATTGATGGCAAAGAGGCACCCCCTTTGAAAGGTGTGCCCAGGACCCCGAAAGAGAGCTGGGAAAAACTGGTTGATGAGGCCAGGATTTCCTACCATGGGGAGGTCATTCAGAAGGCTGAAGCTCTAGAGTTTGATCGTGTTCTTCCTAGCCTCCCTCCAGAAGGTTTTGGGGGAATTCCTGATTTGGCCTCGCTATGTGAAGGCAGGGTGAAGGAGATGGTCCTGGATCCTAAGTTGTGCCAGCTTGAAGAGAAAGACTTGCCGGACGTGATTCCGGCTCCGAAGGTTCGAGTTAAGGATGGTGACTGGGAGCCCCTAGCCCGGGCTTTGTTTGAACGTGGTATCTTGTCCCCGGTTGATCAGGTTATTGGCCTTAGGGGAAAATCTGTCCTGAACGGCCTTTTTGGGGTTCAGAAGGCGGGGCGAGATTTGCCTGATGGTCGGCCAGCCCAGAGGCTGATCATGGATCTACGGGCCACCACCCTGTAGCTCCAATATGCCTTATTTAGTACATGTACTATTTAAGCCATTTAATTTAAGCAATGTTGGAGCCCAAAATCAAAGCTTATTTAAGCAATGTAATTTAAGCAATGTAAAAAATGGAAAATCAGGAAACATTTCCAAATCAGGAAATGAAGTTCTCAAAAACTTACTTATAGCTTTGAGTTTGACAAAATCAAAATTGATACAAAAAATTATCAATCCTGGTAGACATTTCAAACCTCTCCTGCACAGGAGTTAAAAGCCCCTCCAAAAGAGCTGTGATTTCTAGACATGGTGGTTCTTAAAAAAGAACTGTCTCATAGACAGGAGATCATTTCCTTGGACCCAGCAGCAAAGATCCAAGCCATCTTTTTCTTTGGAGGTTTGACAGCATTCAGTCTACAGGCCATGTTGGCACTTCATTGCCAGCAACAAACTTTATCAAAGCATTTCTTGAAATGGCCAAAGCTGAATGTGTTCCTCCTCTGTGCTTGGACACTTTGGCCATAGAACCTCCAAAGTCCTCATCCCTGTACACCCATGTCACACTTGGATTTACCAAATCATGTCACTTCCTATACACCTACCAGGACTGACTCCCACACAGGAGCTGAAAGGAAAGGGCTTATGCAGAAGTGAGAGGTCAAGAGGCAAGGACTAAGAAGAATGGGGACATATGTATAAATACTTCTGTACAGGAATTCCAGAAAAAGAAAAACAAAACAGAGAACACTGCAGCAACGCTCTTTTTCACAGGCAGGCTGGCAATGTGGCGCAAAACACCAAGGATGTGCAGGTCCTAAAGGATCTACTACAGGGCTTTCATTCGCTTGACCAGAGACTTCAACCCATCAATGTGATGGGTTCCTGCATCGATGGCTCCCTTCAATTCCTGGATCTTGTTCTCAAGATTCTTAGTCTC